>JASPKZ010001180.1:0-87881 GCA_030220185.1 Diploptera punctata
ACTGCTGTGGTCTCAAGGTAATAATGTGCTGTCTTGTCATGCAGTGGGCCCAGGTTCGATTCCCAGTAGGGACAGACTCCTGGGTGAGATTTTTTCAAGGTTTTTCCTCACCTGTAAGACAAATGTCAGGAAGCTTAGGGTCCAACAGTCCCCAAAAATCATCCGGCCATCATCATCATACTTATCATCATCATCCATCACCGGTGTGGAAAGCAACAGGAAGCTACCACATCTATAATTCCCTAGTAAAGCTGCAAAGCATAGCATGAAAATGCTATGATTGCAGTGAAAGACCTGCCCTAGGACAAAATTCATTTGTAATCATGATAAAATTTGTCTGAAGAAGGTACAACATACTGAAACAGCTGTAATGAATTTGTATTTTAATAAATATGAAAATCATATAAAACTTGGATTTCAAAAGTATCCGAAAACTGTTTGCCTACACGCACCCTACTCTTTGTGCCTTTAAACACATAACGGTTTTATTTTTTTATTTAACTTTCACAGGGAAAGAACACTATGAGGTTTAATTTAAGAATTAAATTAATGTTTTTATTACCTCACCTCATATCCTTTTTCTTCTATACTGCAGTTTTGGAGCTTATCCCCATCGTCAGTAGCCTCTGGTTGACTGGTGTTATGTCGTTTCTTGGCGGTTTTCTTCATCGGTCCACCGATAGAAGTAAGAAGAAAACTGCCAAGAAACGACATAACACCGGTCGACCAGAGGCTACTGATGATGGAGATAAGCTCCGAAGCTGTAGTATAGAAGAAAAAGGATATGAGGTGAGGTAATAAAAACATTAGGTTTTATTTGTATTTAATTAACATAAAATATATAAAATTAATGAACTAAAACATAAAAAGTTAATACAAACAATATCTATTTAAGTAGTTTATTATTCTTTCAACATTTCAAAACATGAGAACAATTTTGTTACACATTGTAGTTGCTAAGATGTGCAGCACAGGAGAGTGCACTGGAGAGCAGGAGCGAACCGGCCGGCACAGCATATTATATTATGTCGATCCACATAAAAACTGTTTACACCCGAATGCAACACAAGAATTTTATTTAATAAAATAAGAAATTTTATAAATCGATCTCTGATTTTGGCAACATCTGAAGCCTCTTTTAAATGGAGCAACCATATTCATCTAAACACACCTTGAAGATGCTCTTTGCATAAGCTGCTGCCCGCGTGAACTTAACTTTAAAAAACTTGTTCAAGACTACAAATATGTAATTTTCTTGAATTGTTTTCCTTTCTTTGAATCAGATTGCAGGGTGGTTTAAGAAAACAAACTATGAGGTAAGATATAAAAAATTGACTCATTCTTCATGATAATATTATCCTATCATAGGCAGTAAAGTTGTATTTAATTTTTCTCTGACTATATATTGTTATATACCAGCATTTGTAATTTCCCTCCACTTTAAATTTACTATTATTATTATTATTACAATAAAAGCTCCTTATTCGCGGTTCCTTTAATCACGGGTTAAAATATTGCGACACAGTTCCTATATTCGCAGCTAAAATTTATTTATTCGTGGATCCAGTTGGTATATTAGAAGGATTAGTGTCCTTTATTAACCATCAGTAGTTTTTTTTTTTATTTTATCTGCAAGGCAGGTGCTAAGGTGGCTTTTACAAATAGTGATTCAAACCAAATGGACAAATAAAAATCTAAACAAAACAAACTTTATTGTCACTAACTCTAAAGTTCATTGTTAAAAGTTGTTGTCGTATTTCACGAACTGATATGTACTTTGATAAATGACTCCATTGCCATGATCGGTATATTATTGTTTCAACTTGTCAATCGTTGTAATAATTTTGATTGAATAACACGTGTCTCTTGTCCTTTGTTCCCAGTTTATAACGTCAAGTAAAAAAAAAGAAAAAATAGTACCGAAGTAGAAAAAAGTAGTGTTGCCACTTAAAGTAAAAATAGAAATGCTTGACCGTTTATATGCATTGGTGAGTTGTTTGCATGTATATCACGCTGTTTCAATGTTAATGAATCAAGAAATCCACAGACAAAATAAGGAATTCTATTGCAGAATTCATAGCTGAATATCAATCTTAATTGAAAAACCTTTAAAAAGTGGCAAAACAGAAAAAAATTACTAAGTTCCTTAATCCTTGCCTAAACCTGACAGTAATAATTAATAGAAATTGTTCAAATCTTTCATTAATTGATTTTATTTTGACTATTTAACTCATTCCCCAAATGGCAGCCAATGACCAATCACATTTCAATGAATTTTGATTTATAACCAATCACAGTTATTTTTCACCTCAATTTTATCACTTTCATTTTATCAAGTGGCTTCCAGATTGTATATATAGTGCGCAAATATAACCAGATTCTGCTTGTGAGATATAATAGAAAAATATTCGTAGCAATTGATTATACCAGAGAAAAAAAAGAAACCACTGTTTGCACTTTCTTAAACGTATTATTTTCCCGGAATTAACATTGCAGAAAAATATAATTGACATATTTACATCATAGGAATCGGGGGCACGCCGTAGCGTAGTGGTTAAGGCACTGAGCTACAAGCCAGAGGGTCGAGGGTTCAAGTCCCATTGGGTCAGGATTTTTAAACTGACCAAACCTACTTCTGGCGGCACTATGGCCCTGGGGTCGACTCAGCCTCTAACGGAAATGAGTACCAGACGCTTGTTCTAGGGGTAAAGGCGGCCGTCATGCAGGGCTGACATAAAGTGCCGATTGTCTAGAAAAAGTGGGAGCCTTAACCTCCTACTACCCCAAGGGCCTCCGGGCCTGTTGTGGGATCACTTTACTTTACTTTACATCATAAGAATCAGAAATTAATTAATAACCTGTAATTATGTGTTTCATTTTTTCTCCACTAGGGTGCATTCTTACAATATTATGATCATTTGGCAATAAATAATATGATCTGGTTGCAGTGATGAATAAATGAAACATAACAAATGTTTCTCATTTGTTTTCAAACATCGCCATTTACATTAAATATATAAATATTTTAAAGTAACTATATTTAAATATTGATTTGTTAGTAATCAACTTAATTTTATTTGTTAAATAGTCCTAACAAATGCCACTCTTGATTTCCAAATTATCAATAAATTCAAGACTCATGAAGTGAGGAGTGAATTTATCTAGAGAATTTGGAAATCACTCGAGGCATTACTTATGATAATTTTTATCATATCTGTAACCTTGGAATGTATCCTCTATATACCCATACAAATTACCATTCCATATTCGCAGTTTCTGTATTCGCTGCATATTTGCAGAACGTATCTTCCGCAAATAAGGAGCTTTTACTGTATAGGTAAATACAAATAAAGACTTTGAAAGCTTCAACTTACCAAAATGTTGGAATGGGGAAACTCTGAGCCTGACAAAGGAGGGCAAATCCTTCACCAGCTGATCTGACAAACCAGCTGCCTCTCATGTTGCCACTAGAGATGTTGGTGCCTTTCCTCCCATTGGTTCTAAATGGCCAAAACAGATCCACTACCCAGCTTAATATTCTAGCCACTCATTATTTCTTAGTTTAATATGTTTAATGATTGAAAATCCTGATGCTGTAATAGGTACACTCAGGCAAAACTCAACTTAAAGGAAAGACAGGTATGCCTTTCCTATTAAATATATGTAGGAAATAACACTATGAGGTTTCTTTTAATTCGTAAATTAATGAGTCTCTTTCTTTTTACATCTTACCTCATATTTTATGTTTCTTTAAACACGGGAATTAGTTTTCAAGAGAACCATCTCTCATTTCAACCGACATTATGACTCATGTGAGTCATAATGTCGGTTTAAAAATGAGACACTGTTCACATGTGGGTCATAATGTCGGTTTAAAAGAGACAGATTGTTCTCATGTGAGTCATAATGTCGTTTAACAAATGAGACAGACTGTTCACATGTGGGTCATAATGTCGGTTAAAAGAGACAGATTGTTCTCATGTGACCATAATGTCGGTGTTAAAAATGAGACAGACTTGTTCTCATGTGAGTCAAAAATGAGACAGACTGTTCACATGTGAGTCATCAATATCGGTTAAAAAGAGACAGATTGTTCTCATGTGAGATAATGTCGGTTAGAAAATGAGACAGACTGTTCTCATGTGAGTCATAATGTCGGTTAAAAAGACAGATTTGTTCTCTTGAAAACTAATTCCCGTGTTTAAAGAAACATAAAATATGAGGTAAGATGTAAAAAAATTACTCATTCATTTACAAATAAATAATAAGATCTAGTTGTAGTGGATAAACAAATGAAACATAACATTTCTCATTTATTTTCAAACCATTTACATTAAATATAAATATTTTAAAATAACTATATTTAAATAATGATTTGTAAATAGAGCAGCTTAATTTTATTTGTTAAATAGTCCTAACAAATGCCACTCTTAATTTCCAAATTCACTAGATAAATTGGAAATCACTTGTGGCATTATTTATGATAAAAATAAATATGATAAAAATTACAATTGTATATAGCTGTCAGTGGTAAAAAGTATGTTGAGAAACTGTATAAAGACCATAAAAGAGTTGTATTATTATATTCTCCCTAAAATGAACTTACCTAAATGCTGGGACTGGAAAACTTTGAGCCTGACAAAGTAAGGCAAATCCCTCACCAGAAGACCTGACAACCCAACTTCCTCGAACATTGCTACTAGAGAATGACGGTGCTTTTGCACCAACTGGTTCTGAATGACAAAACTCAATATAAGAACTATGAATCAATTTTAGAGAATTTTTTTTATTTAATCCAGCGGTTCCCAACCTTTTTCGACTCGTGAACCCCTTCCAAAACAAATTGAATTGCGGTAAACCAGTGACTTTTAAATATACATATACAGTAGACATACATAAAAGTTCATTCAATAATAATAATAATAATAATAATAATAATAATAATAATATAATAATAAAAAATAATAACAGTAATAATAATAATAATAATAATAATAACAGTGATAATAATTATTATTATAATTATATTTCTGAGAAGTGTGGCTGGCTGCAAACTTCTAGATAAAAGAAGAAGTGAAGATATTAGAAATGAGCTAAAATTTTTTAACTTTTAGATAAAATAAAAGAATCTAGAAAAAAACTGAAAAGAATGTGTTGAAAGAATGAAAGATGATCGCATTCCAAAAACTATACTTAATTACAAACCAAAAGGAGACAGGAATGTTGGTAGACCGAAAAAGAGATGGATTAAACTTTTGAATGAGAATCCATGAGACCGGAAACAAGCCACATGGGCTTAACCATGATTGTTGATGATGATGATTATTATTATTATTATTATATTAATACAATGCCACAGAAATGTAGGAAACAATAATAGGCCTAACCTTCAAACCTGCCATTACAGAAAAGTTTTGGCAATGGGGGGTCTGCGAACCACAGGTTGGGAAACGATGATTTAATCATATTACTCAAGAAAAAATAAATTATTCTATGTTAACACTAAAGAATGCTAGTGATTTTGCAACCATCAGGTTCTGAATGACAAAGTCAACATCAGAAATTGTCTCAAAACAGAACTATACCTTAAATGTTAGGATAGGACACACACATAATTAAAAAAAAAATCTTCAAATTATTTTTTTCAAAAAGTAACACTATGAGGTTTTTAAAACATTATGGATTGGAAAATAAAGCAGGAGGCAACTGAAGGATCACCAACCACCAATTCAACAGTCGAAACGAAGTCTTTTGAAACATGTTCTCAAAAATTTCTACAAGTTATGCAATGAATTGTTTATTTATGATTCATATTTTTTAAAATAATCTTAGTTCATGTTATTAAGAAATAAAATAAATTATTTAAGTTTCTTATCATGAAATATTACTTTACCTCATTAGGTTTTTTTTATTGTATAAAACTTTCCTCATTAGAGGATTGCCACAAGGACAAAAGTCACAATTAATTTCTTAAATTGATGAAATACATTTGTAAAAACATTAACAAATTTCAAATTGTAATTGAAGTATATTCTATACAATAGAAATTTTGTAAAGATGGTTTCATAAAATTGAAATTGACCCTCTAATGGCAGCGATGACAATTTTAGAAAGATACAATCTGTCCAAATCTAAGAAATTCCAAAATTTAGCTAAGAATCCTGGTATAGTACATCTTCCCTGATTGTCAATCCTGTTACAGTTAAAACTATCTAATTGGTATTTATCTTTGTAATAGTCAACTGTTGGCTCATATATGGCTTTCTTTTCACAGTCAACTTCCTCAGGTTGGCCACTATGAATCTCAAAATGGATTGTGGGATCTAATATCATACCAATTTTAGAAGATGGTCTAAGTGCAATAATATCTATTCGTCTATTACTCCCATTAGTGGCCACACCATGAACTTCCTCATAAACTGTGTATCCATAATCTCACAAGGCTTCTGCCATCATGTTTTGAATAGTGTGTGCCGAATGTTTCTTCAGTGATTTCCCAAACGGACAAGCCCCAAAGACGTATGCAAGGGACTCGTGCTCTCTGCGACAACGTCTACAGAGGGTATTGTCCCTAGACCTGCAGTGAATGGTATGAAACAAATGACTCCTTGTTAAAATATTTTTAATCATAAATTGGAATTTTGAATTTGTTAATATAAATTTGTAAAAAAAATATAATTGTCTTGGTGATAGTAACTATGCATTATAAACAACCATGTCTTGAAAATGATCTCACACAAGGAGATTGAAACATCGATTTAATAAATTTAATATTTTACTGAGATAATGATTAATTGTTGTTATTATTATTATTATTATTATTATTATTATTATTATTATTATTATTATTATTAACTACTCTCAGGGAATAATATTTATAAAAACATATTAAATATTAATCTTTTTCTGTCAGTATAGTTTATAAAAAGGTGTAAATTTGCATGATCTCTACTCGTGTCCACCCTAATGTCTGGTTGAGGGACAAGTCTACTGCACTTAGCAATCATAAAACTCAAATACTTCCATACAAGCTTTAAACCAGTTTCTATTTTGTAAATTTTGAAATTTAAATTTAAAAACCACTACATTGTTTCTGCACAATCAACTCTAATGTTTAAATTATTATAAGTAAGGCTAGAATTTGTAGTTAATGGTTTATTTTGGGAAGTTAAATCTTGAGGTTCTTTTAATCAAGTTTTTTTTTTTAATCTGGAATCATCTTACCTCAATTTAATGTTGATTTGTTCTCGAACATGCTTTGATATAATATATATATATAGAAACATGTTCGAGAACAAATCTACATTAAATTGAGGTAAGATGATACCAGATTAAAAAAAACTTGATTAGAATTTGTATGTAATTACATATTCTTTCCCTTTGCTTAAACATGGGTAAATTGATACATGTCTATGAATTACAAAATTACTTATCATATATGGAAATTTATCACTACATATTTTTATGCATTTGATCATAACTATATATTTTCACATATTTTTAAGTTTTCTTATGTAAAATTATACATTTTGTATCTTAATTTTAAAAAAATAATTCTCATAAGTGGAATATAATTTAATATACTCTGTATGACTTTTTTTTTCAACAGTGAATGGCAAAAAAAAAATAGAAACTCAGGTACCTAATTGTATACTGAAACGAATTTTCAAAACTGTACCAGAAAGGTTTCAGGGAAGAATTACATTCACTCGACACCATAAATATAGATACAGGAAGACACTGAATACGGTACTTGGGTTTAGGATTCCATGTTGCAAGATCTCTTCTACATCTTTAACGATCCAGTTGTTTATGAATGAAAAAGTAGAAATATGCAGGGGTCACACTGTAGCATAGTTGGTTAAGGCAATATGCTATAAGCAGGAAGGTCGAGGGTTCGAGTCCTGATGAGGTCATGATTTTTAAACTGGCCTAAACCTTCTCATTCCATTTTTTCCATGGACCCGACTCAGTCTCAAATGGAATAAAGTACCAGATGATGTTCTGGGGGTAAAGTCGAGCATCACAGAGGGCTGATAACCCAGCTGACATCTTGTACCGATCATCTAGCTATGTGGACTTGTAATGGGTACATTTTGCCACTTTATAGTAGAAACATGGCAATGCCACATTGTTGAGCATTTTGCAGTTCCCCTTTCCCCATTTCTTTAACACTGATCTGTTCTTAAACTTAATGTTTAATATAAAAATCAAATTTTAACATGTTTAATATTACACATTTTAAGAAATTTTCATGTATCCATACATATTTTATCTAATGTTATTACATAAATATGTACATATTTTGGATGTTAATATTACATAAAAATCCTAGGCTTAATTATGTGATATGTGGTAATAAAATATTTTGAAATGATGTAAAGTTAATCCTCCTATGTAATCCATTTTACACAATTCAATCTTAAATTTAGAGATCAGTTTTAGAATATTTATTTAGTCCAAATTTAACATCAAAACATCACAATATTTCTTACCTAAATGCTGGGACTGGAAAACCTTGTGCTCGACAAAGAAGACCGAAACTTTGATCTTTGTGTTTGACAAGAATTATGCCTTTGACATCTCCAGAAACAGTAGGGGCTTTTGCACCAACAGGTTCTGCATTAAGATTAATATTAAAAATGTTAAGACAATAGCTATATAAAGTTGGAAATAAATGTTATGAAGATCTTAACATCTACAACAAAATCAATGGGAATATGTGAAAAACAAATTAATTTGTGATAAAAATTCAAAAGAATGAATTATATTGGGAATCAGGAAACTAATGGGTTAAATCCAATAGTTTGTCATTAGAAAAAAAAAGTAACAATATCTAGAGAGTACTAGAAAACAGAATAAAAGAAGAAGTTTAAATACTTTAGAAATTTATTAATGGTAACTAACTAACTCACTGGCACTATCGAACTTGTAGGTTTATGGTCATGCTCTCCATACATCCCTATCCTGAGCTAATGTTTTCCATTCTCTGTATAATCTACTTCCCTCAAATCATAGTTAATGTTATTCTCCCACTTCATTCTTGGTCTACCAACTGGGTGTTTTCCCTCTGGTTTTCCTACAAGAAGCTCCCATGCATTGTCTTTCATTCCCCATTTGTGCCACATGTTCTGCCCATCGCAGTCTATGAGACTTAACTGTTCTTATTATATCTCGCTTCCTATAGAGGACCATGTAGTTCACTCTTAAGTAGTCTTCTCTATTCACCTGCCTGCTCATCTCTCTTTGGTCGAAAAATTTTCCTAAGAATTTTATTCTCAAATACTCGTAATCTCCTTTCCTCCTTTAAAGTAAGAGTCCATGTTTCACATCCATATAATATAACTGGTAGAATAACAGTTTTATATATTTTCAGTTGATAACGTTTTTTGAAAGCAGTTGGGACAACAAGTCCCTGTAATGCATAATAGCACGCATTTCCAGAATTGAGCCTATGTTTAATTTCTTTGTGCATCTCATTTCTATTTGTGATTATTGTTCCGGGCATTTGAATTCAGTCACTTCCTCAAACTTTCCCTCATTTGTCTTTAGCTGTCCATTTCATTATATAATGTATTTCTATGTGTGACCATATATTTAGTTTTATTGATATTTACTTCCAGCTCCAATTTCTTAGTGTTACTCAACAGGGTGTACATGTTGGAACTTAAAATCTCCTCACTATCGCCCAATCTCTCAGTTTATAGGATTTAATTGACAGAAGAATGATATCGCACCTTAATTTTGACTTACTGAAGAATTCAGTTTGTTTACACAATTCCAGCATACAGATTTTTTAAAGTTTGGTGGAGCCTTTAATATATATATTAAATAGCTACTATAAAGAGTGTGTATATATAAAATATATATATATGTAAAACTCAAAATAAAAAAAGCACAATTTTATGATGAGGAAAAACTAATCCTAGTCTATCACTGCATCTTACTGATAAACAACATATATATATATATATATATATATATATAAGTAAAAAATAAAATAAATAAATAAATAAAACATAAAGACCCAATTTCATTAACAATAGTTTATCAAGATGTATAATTATGTTAAATAATGAAACTTAATTGAAGGGTTACTTAAAACAATGCATCACAGTTATTATATTGTTTGTCAATTTTTACATTATAAAATCATCCTACCAATAAATTGACAACACAAGAAATTCAATGTAACTGCAGGTGGTAATAAATATCTAATATAACAATAAATTGGAGCAAGTTAAAAAAACATTCACAGAGTGGTTTATATCATTACTTCTTTTCATTGAATAATTATAAGAGCAAAATCTTACCTAAATGCTGGGACTGGGAAACCCTGAGCTCGACAAAGCAGCGCAAAACTTTGACTCTTGGATTTGGAAATCATGATGCCTGTGACATCACCAGAAAAAGTGGGGGCCTTTGCACCGACTGGTTCTGTATTGGATTAATATTGAGAAATTTAGTATATAATGATAATTTTTACAAAGTTTTATAAAATAATGTTATTCCTTATTCACTAATTTTAATTAAATGTATTATCTATTTAATTTTTATAAAAATTACAGTGGGAAGTAACACTATGAAGATGGTGGTAACGGAAAAATTTCAACAGTTGAAGTTTGATGATGAAGGCAAAGTCCTTTGAAACCGGTATTGTGAAAGCATGGAACTTTATGAGATGGTAAGATGTAAAAACATTTAATCCAACTCAATTTATAATTTTAAAAAAAACTTTAATTTTGTTTAATTATTCAAAATTCAGATATTCTCATTCCCATGTTTTATGAGGAAATGCTATCCATTTCTTACATAGACAATTGGGACCGCCACAATCATATTTTAGACAAGAGTAAAAATAAGTATTATAAAGTAGGTGGATGGCATTTTAATAGCTGTAACATTGAAATATTTCTTACCTATATGCTGGGACTGGAAAACCCTGAGCTCTGCAAAGTAGCCCAAAACTTTGACCCATGACTTTGGCAATCCAAATGCCCTTGACATCACCAGAAAAAGTGGGAGCCTTTCCACCAACTGGTTCTGCAGGTTGAGATTTTTTTTAAGCTCAGATTAAAAAACATGTTTCTATTATGCAGATACAATGAAAGGGATAAACCTGCATTTTTAAAATTTAACACAAATAGGGCTACTAAATCCTATACATAAATCTAGGCCTACTAAATCCTATACATAAATCTAGGCCTACTAAATCCTTGACATAAATCTAGGCCTACTAAATCCTATACATAAATCTAGGCCTACTAAATCCTATATATAAATCTAGGCCTACTAAATCCTATACATAAATCAAGGCCTACTAAATCCTTGACATAAATCTAGGCCTACTAAATCCTATACATAAATCGAGGCCTACTAAATCCTTAACATAAATCTAGGCCTACTAAATCCAATACATAAATCTAGACCTACTAAATCATTTACATAAATCTGGTGCATTTAGAAATCCAACAATGAAACTAAAAAATATTTGATCAACAGGACACTGCAGACTGTCAGAATTGTCAAGAACTGAAGAAAACGTAGAACTAAAGTTTCTCACTAAATAAGAAAACAATCATAAAAAAAGAAGCTACATTTCAAGAAACATTCTTTCTTCTCAGGATCAAAATACAAATCAAATATAAATTATTAAACATTAATTTAATATAAATTAGATTGTCCATGGGTTGTGTTATGAACATTTCTAGCAGAATTAGGAATTGAACTATTTAAATTTGAAGAGAAAATTTTTTTTTTTAACTATTTAATAAGAACATTTGGTAAGGTTAATGTTTAGCGCTACATATTAAATAAACCAAATTTTTATTTAACTAATTTATTTTATCTTAAAAATTAAACAACAAATATTAACTGAGATATTTCGCAGAGAAGAACACTATGTCTAAAATAATACTCAATAAAAAGAGATTTTAATTTGGAAAAAGTTTGTGTTAAGTAACTGCATATTACTATGTCCACAAATTGAGTAAGAAATAAACATGAATACCATTAGAACATTAAACATTTCCAAGCATTAAAAATCTCACAATAATATTAAGTAATTCTTAACATTATTAACCACTGTAGAACGAAAGTGATTGACTAAATTAAACAGATTTTTATCAGAAACTATAACACTATCCACGATAAAGTATATAAATTTTTAAAATGCTTCTTACCTAAATGCTGGGAGAGGAAAACCTTGGGCTCGACAAAGCAATCCAAAACTTTGACCTTTGGATTTGATAAACCAACTGCCTTTGGCTTCTCCAGAAAAAGTGGGAGGCTTTGCACCAACTGGTTCTATATTGAGATTAATATTCATAATGTTAGGGCATGGTATACAGGAGACATTAGAGAAATATTTATAAAAAAAATTAATTCAGAAGAACCTGTATGCTGTGGCTAAATTCAAATACATAGGAACAATAATCACAAATAGGAATGAGATGCACAAAGAAATTAAACATAGACTCAATTCTGGAAATGCGTGCTATTATGCATTACAGGGATACTCAACGTCCAAACTCCTTTCAAAAAATGTTAAACTGAAAATATATAAAACTATTATTCTACCAGTTTTATTATATGGATGCAAAACATGGACTCTTACTTTAAGGGAGGAAAGGAGATTATGAGTATTTGAGAATAAAGTTCTTAGGAAAATTTTTGGACCAAAGAGAGATGAACAGACAGCTGAATGGAGAAGACTACATAACAGTGAACTACGGTCTTTATAGGAAGTCTGATATAATAAGAACTGTTAAGTCTCGTAGACTGCAATGGGCAGGACATGTGGCACAAATGGGGAATGGAAGACATGCATGGGAGCTTCTTGTAGGAAAACCAGAGGGAAAATGCCCAGTTGGTAGACCAAGAATGAGGTGGGAGAATAACTAACTATGATTTGAGAGAAGTAGATTGTACAGAGAATGATTGGAAAACATTAGCCCAGGATAGGGATGTATGGAGAGCTTATGTCCATGTGGCCATGAACTTAAGAGTTTAATTGTACCAGTGAGTTATTTAGTTAGAACCTGTATGCTGTACAATATTTAAAAAAATGAAGGTGGGGGCATCGATCAATTCTTCAACAAATATATAAACAAGTATTACCTTTGTGGTCAAGTTCCTTGCATCTGATTCCAAGGTTTGGGGTTTCAAACCCAGTTAGTGTTGATGGATTTTTAGAATGTAAAAATTCAAAGGTCAAGTGTTATGGGAGGGACTTTGTGCCATGTGTCTCGAGTCTGAAGATTTTCAGGCTCATAAAACAATCATGAGCCTAAATTAAAGACTCTAAGCAAAATTTAATTGGTCATTCCAATTCAAGTAATACGTAAGTTGCCTACTATGCTAAAAATGGGAAGGATGTTTCCTCTTGAAAACTGCAGTCCCCGTGTTTAAGAAAACATAAACTATGAGGTAAGATTTAAAAAAAATGACGCATTCATTCATTGAATAAAGAACCTCATAACACTGGAGAGAAAATTTTCTATAGGATCGTAACAGGCCTTGGCCTAATACTTGGAAGAAAAAAGAAGAAGAACCTCGTAATGTTATTTCCCATATTTAACTATGAGAAAATAAATTCTTCAAGAATTTATTTTTCATTCAGAATGAGTGTACAAATTTACATGTACTAGATTTACAGCTATAAAAGTAGGATAATCCAATCATAGTCTTCTTGAATTATAAACAACCCAATTGCATTTTAAACAAAGGCTCATTCTATGGGAAAAACATGGTTGTATAAGAGAGAGAATTTTTTTTTAGATAGGAAGGCTAGATAGCATAATAGTGTGCTGATGCATAAAGCCAGAGATTTTGGGTTCAATTTTCAGTTCAGGCAAAAATGTTTCTCTTAAAAAAATAGAAAAAAACTTTCATCTCACAATTTTATGAAATTCTATTTCCTCGTAATCAAATTTTATGTTAATAGTCAATTATGCTCATTTGTCCACAATTTAAAGAATTGTCAATAAACTGTTTGATACAACAAACTGAAAGATTATTATCTTCAATAATACCTTCTAATTGATTCATTATTTGAGTATACTTCACTGCGTGTAAAGTTACTATTTCACATTATTAAAAATTCAATTAATAATTATATTACTGGTGTAATCAATTATAAATAAAGTAATTACAACAAATAAATTTAAAAAAGTTAAATTTAATTTACATTATATTGGAATAAACAAAATTCCTCAAGAAAAAAATTTAATATAAGGACATGCTTAAATGAGGAAGATCAAATAATATACTGAATAAAACAATTTCCAGGACAAATTTTTGTAAAACCAGACTGATTCTAATTCCATTATGCAAGACTATTTAACTCATACCCCAAAAGGGAGTCAATAACCAATCATGTTTCAATGAATTTTGTTTTACAACCAATCACAGCCATGTTTCACCTCGATAATTAACAAATTTTGATTGCGATAATAAAGAAAGCTCCCACTTTTTAATATTCTGAACAGGTTAGAACATTATTTTGCAGTGACTGACTCTCTAACAAATATGTTGAATATAGCAAATAATGAATAGATTCCTTCGACTTACACATTTGATAATTGTGTGTTCAATAATTGTGTTTTTAAATAATGATTTTATGGAGTTGTTTCCTAAAAAAATAACTAATAACCTATAATGTTGGTTATAATATACAGTTTGATATGTTTCATTTTTTTCGACTAGGTTGCATTCTTACAATATTGTGATCCTATTTGGCAATAAATAGTATGATCAACTGCAGTGGATGAACAAATAAACATAACCAAACATTTCTCATTTGTTTTCAAACATCGCCGTTTGCATTAAATGTATAACTATTTTAAAAGAACTATATTTAAATAATGATTTGTGAGTAAACAGCTTAATTTTATTTGTTAAATAGTCCTAACAAATGTCACTCTTGATTTCCAAATCATCTAGATAAATTAAAAATTACTCTTGGCATTACTTATGATAATGCATCTTACCTAAATGCTGGAACAGGGAATGCTTGTGCTTGACAGAGTAGCCCAAACCCTTGACCAGCCCTTCTCATGTATGAACCACTTTTCAGGTCAGATGAGAAAGTTGGAGCTTTTTGCTCCAACAGGTTCTAAAGGAAAAGAATTTTTATATGATGTGTAGCAACTTCTAACACATGGGCAACAACACAAATATATGTAAAAGTGAAATTCGTTAATCATTGGCTCTTTCAAGTTGTAAATCTGAATGCAATTTTGGGATAAATTACTATAAAATACACCATTTAGTCTGCATCAGGAACATGTTCCTGATTGACTAAATTTGAGCAAATACAAATTCAAAATTATATTCGAGTTTATATTTTTATGAGGTCTAACTTTGTCACTTCTGTGCGACATTCTCGATGCTTTACAACTGTTGCCTTGCGGATGTCCTTCCTGCAAGATTGATTTCTGCTCCCTCTTCCAATCATTTTTTTTTTTTTCCCCTCTTTCACCGGGAATTTCAAAATTCATGGTTTTCTTTTTATTCATGCAGCTGTAAATTTTCTCCCAAATTGTGCGTTCCTTAGATGTTTTCTAACTGTAATTTTGCCTTAGTTTCAATTCTTTTTTTTTTGACCATACATGAAATAGAAAAAACTGCGATAGCTGCACATGGCATGGTCAGAAAAACACAGAATTGAAACTAAGGCAAAATTACTAACATCATTTAGAAAAATCTGAGGAACTCACAATTTGGGAGAAAATTTACATCTCCAAGAATAAAAAGAAAACCGTGAAATTTGAAATATTTTTTTGGAAGTTCATCGGTCAGCCAGCAGAGGGAGTAGAAATCAACTTGCAGAAAGGACAACCACAAGGAAACAGTTGTAAAGCATCAAGAATGTCACACAGAAGCAACGAAGCTAGTCTGCATAAAAATCAAGAAATAAAAATAAACCTCATAGTGTTATTTCCTACATATATTTTAACAAATTCAAAAGCCTTACTATCACTTTTAAGATGTTGTAAGAACACCACCAGAAAGAAGAAAGAGTAATATTAACTCACAATACTAAAAACAGAAAATGTGTCAGCAGTGGATATCCTACAAATCTGAGTTTTGGTATAAATTAATGAATATGACTGACCAAAAGAATACATATAATCTGTAATGTATGCTTCCACATCAATGATCAGCATTTAGTCTGTTCATACATATGACTATTTTCTCTAAGCAAATGGTACTATAGTGCTTTCTGAAAGAAATATAATTTTTTTGCATACAGCCTGTACATCATAATAAGAAAAAAGCCGTATAACTAGGATCCCAAAATTAATATCTTCTGAGTACAATGTTTTTAAAATAACAATGTGGTAAGATAAATTAAAATGTTTCATACCTCTTCTCATAATCAATCTTCTAAGTAGATCTCAATTTCAGGGTCTTGGCGACCCCATCCTCAGTTCACTCTTTACGATGATATCTCCGATCGACATAACATCGGTCATCAAGAGTGTACTGAGGATGGGGTCACCAAGACCCTGAAATCGCGATCTATTTAGAAGATTGATTATGAGGAGAGGTATGAAACATTTTAATATAATTATATAATTTAAGTTTTTATTTTTGTTTAACTAAATACATTTTAATATTACATTAATATTAAGAAGCTAAAGCTGTTACTATGATTGAAATAAGTATATTAAAGTACACAACTAAATTATTGTAATCAAATGATAAAGAGAAAAATTGTTATGCCTGAACCGGGAATCGAACCCCGAACCTTCAGCTTGCCGTGCTGATGCTCTTAACCATTGAGGGGTTTGGGGTTCGATTCCCGGGTTCAGGCATAAAAATTTTTCTCTTTATCATTTGATTACATTTTAATATATCTTAAATTAAACCTCATATTGATTTATTCCTATAAAAAGTTCAATAATATTTTACCTTTTTTTTATTTTATATCTGTCTTCCTAAATTAAAATTGATGTTTTATTAAAAAACAAACTTTGTTGAATTATTACATCATGAAGGCCTTTGAAAAAAGTGTTTCATCTTCAGCATGCTACCAATTAGCAGTTAGGTTTTGTTTTCAAAAAGTTCCCCTTCTTCTATAACAACTATAGTGATTCTACTCATGGCTAATTATACAGAAGTTTTCATAAAAATGTTTTTCAATATAAAGGGCTATTCAGAAAGAAGAAAAACAGACTTCAAACATTTATTTCTTCCAAGATACAAAAAATAATAACACAATCCAACATTCCTAGAAAGAGAAAAGTTTGTAGTTCCAATCATGGCTACAATGGTGCTGTTGCTTGAAGTTGCAATTATAGTTGCATTGGTGCTATTAGATTCGAAGAGGAGAAGTAACAGATGAACTTCCTTGCCGGTGGCCTCCCAGGTCACCAGACCTAACCCCATGTGATTTTTATCTGTGGGGTTATGTAAAAGACCATGTTTTATCCCCCTTATGCCTGACACTCTTGAAAATCTGTGACATTGAATTGTTGAAGCTGTGAATTTGATAATAGAGACCAGCTGATTTGTGTGTGGCAGCTGAATTGTGTGTGACAAGAAATAAGCCACCGTTTTGATATTTGTATGTATAACGCATTGGTGCCTCATATCGAATGCAAATAATTGTGAAATTTGAACTTTTCCTTCTCCAGGAATGTTGGAATTGTGTTTATTTTTTTTTTGTAGTTCAGAAGAAATAAATAATTTGAAGTCTGTTCTTTTCTTCTGAATAGCCCTGTATATTTAAATCTTTTCGACATATTAAACACCTTTTAAAAAGGTATCCGACATCTTATGTGAGAAAGAATATCATTTGTAAAAAAATTATAAACTTACCTAAAAACTGCTGTACAAGGATGTCCCCTGGCCTGGCATAGGTCAAAGCAAATGTCCTTTCCCAAAGGACGTTCTAATCACTTCAAACTTCTCCTTGGAAAGGATAACGAGGAACAGTACTACTAACTGGTTCTGTGGGTACAATACACATCATCTGTAGTAACAGATAATCCCACATTCCATTCTATAATTTTTTGTAAGCATATTTAAAAAAAATAGCTAAGATACAACTTATTAAATTAATGTTGGGAAAGTAAACATTATGAGGTATAAATCATTGAAATTCATTGGAAAACATTTTTTTTATGTCAATGTCCCAGAGAGTAAGAACTGGAATTTATCAAATAGGTTGTAAAGATTGCAATAAAGTTTATATACTAAAAACTAATAGGAATTTGGAAACATGTACCAAAAAACATTTTAGAAATATTAAAAATTGAGAAATTGAAAAATCTGCAATTGCTGCACATATGTTATTAGAACATCATAAAATTGGAAGAGAAGCAAAACTTTTAAAAACAAGTGGATAAACCTTTAGAATTGACAGTTTGGGAGGATATATACATTCAGAAAAATAAATATAGATCAATGAATTTTGATATTCCTAACAAACAAAATTTGATTTTGAAGTTTATAAATTCAACTATAGATGGTAGCGCTGAAGATGGTGATAATAGAAGAGTTGACGGCCAAAGAATTTCATTAGTCGGAGTTATGGCTGAAGACGTACGTAATTACATCTGAAACCACGGTTTTGTGAAAAACACGAAATTTATGAGGTGAGTTTTCAAAGAAAATGTTTCTCCGCTGAATTTCAATAAAAATACAATTAATAATTTTTTTTAATAATTGTAGGAAATAACACAGGTTTCTTTTAATTATTATGAGTTAGTTATTTCGACTCACATAATAATTTTTTTATATTCTGCAGACTATAGTTTCTATGCATCTAAACAATGCATTCTAACTGTTTGTATTTGTGTGTTTGTTTTTCTTTCTTTTTTTTTTCTTAATGTGGATTTTTATGAACTTACGAAATTTGTAATTCCCCGGGATTCTGATTTGATCTGGAGGTTCAACAGTTTCACCAACAGAGGGAGAAAGAATGCAGTTCTCCTGATCAACATAACATCAGTCGACAAGAAATTACTAAAGATGAAGCTGCCTAAGCTTTGAAACACGGTATAATTAGAAAACTTGATAAGAGGTGAGGTATAAAATATTTGATTTAAATCTAAAATATATCTATCTATTGATTAATGAATGATTTAATGCATAAACTGTAAGTTTTTGGTATATTAAATGCATTTATTCCTAGCACGGTTTACTTATTTATTCTATTAAACAATTGTATTTTGAATTGTAAATGGATAGCATACCCCTAGAGCTAATAGAGAATTTCTAATGTGTTCGCATAATATGTAAGTAACTAACCTAAAACTTGGTACAGGATGTCCTTGTGCCTGGCACAAGAGGCAAAATTTCATGCCCAGAGGTCGCTGTATCATGTCAAACTTTGCCATAGATGTGATGCGGGGTACAGTACTACTAACTGGCTCTGTGGATGCAAATAATATAACTAAATTCAATGCAAATCTCTCAAGTGAGAATCTATTTATTTAAATGCACATTTCAGCTCAATGAGCAAATTGATCCATAATTAAGATATTTGGTCTGTGTATTCTTACCTCTTATGGTTGTTTTTGTTGAACATATGTTTCAAGGCTTGTGAGCCCAATCTTCAGCAATTACAGTCTGATTTTTCTCAAGTTGTCGGCCCTGATTCTTGATTCATCCTCCCTCTGCCTGTGGTCTAATGAACTTGCCAATGAGGTTCTTTTCTCCAGGAATTTCAAAATTCGTAATTCTTTTCTTGTTCTTCTGTATGTAGATTTTTTCCCATATGGTGAGTTCATTTTTTTTTGCTGTTTTAATAATAACGTAGAAAGGAACCTCATTAGCAAGTTCATTGGACCACAGGCAGAGGGAGCATGAGTCAAGAAATCAGGACTGACAACTTGAGAAAAATCAGTCTGTAATCACTGATGATGGGGCTCACAAGCCTTGAAACATATGTTCAACAAAAACAACCATAAGAGGTAAGAATACACAGACCAAATATCTTAATTATTAAATAAACCTCTTAATGTTACTTCCTATTGTATTTTTAAAATAAATTGACCCATGGTTAACCATGAGAAATAATTTATTAAAATCAAGATAACCAATCTCTAAACAAAAGAGATATACAACAGAACATCAATATAAAAATGAAACAAATTATGTATGTTACGGATCATATTACAAATTATATATGCTTCTTATACTTGATCACAATAGCATATACTGATGTATCATGTTATATTCCAAAACTTATTGAAATGACTCAAATCAATCAAAAAATTATATATATATATATATATATATATATATATATATATATTATATTGTAGATTTTCATGGATATAAGTATGATTAAAAAAAGGTTTCTTGGGTTTTCCGCATCACGGATTCAAGGTTGACCTCTGGCCACTGAATCCGACATTTTGATACATGATCCCACATGACATTATCAAGGAATGATTCATTACTCAAAATTAGTTGAAATTCATTAATTTCACTAACATGCATGCAAATGCCTTACCTGAATGTTGGAGGAGGAAATCCCTGAGCTGGACAGGCTAATGAAAATTTGACCCCAATAGATTGTTCTGATGTGTATATTTTGGTGAGGATAGGAACTTTGGGTGCAGCAGTGCCCACTGGTTCTGCAAGCACAATTTTTTTCCCCCCAAAAAAATCATTCTATGTTCACATTAAAGTATGTTCTATGTACAACTCTAACACATTTACAGATTCAATTAGTGGAACAATATGAAAAAAATATACAAAATTTTGACTTAGGCTATCACGGCCGGAGATAGTATCATGATTTTGAAGATTTCCAGGCTGATGGCCATGGTCTTGAGGCTTGAAGATCCCTGACGTTTTGCCAAAGACTGCATCTGGCATCCTCAAGGGTTGTCTTACTCAACCCTTGATGATGCCGGACAGTCTCTGGCAAAAATGTCGGGGAACTACAAGCCTCAAGACCATGGCCAACAGCCTGGAAATTTTCTTCAAGATCATATAAAATTTTATTTTTTTATTTTTCACATGCTCTTTAATGTCATATTATAAGCATCATAATACTTTTTTTTAACTTTTATAGGAATTAATCACTATGAGGTTTAATTTATGGTTAAATTATGAACTTCGAAATTCCCGCAAATTTTGACCTGATCCAGAGGTTCATCGGTCCACCAACAGAAGGAAGAAGAAGAGTTTCTTCCGATCGACATAACATCAGTCGCCAAGAAAGTGCTGAAGATGAGACCATTGTGGTCTCGAAATCGCGATCTACTTAGAAAATGTAAATGAGGAGAGGTATGAAACATTGAATTTCACCATCATAATACATATCTATGTGTGAAAAGCCAACAAATTTTTCCTCAGGGACCTAATTCTATTACATGCTCTAAATCTATGTCATGAAATATCTTTCAAAAGGAAATCAAACCATGATGATGTGATGTAAATGAGATGCAGGCGAACCTGCTCTCCCTGCTTTAGGGACTTATTTTTTGCCCTCTTCGGGTTGTTGACAAAGATGTTGTTTGTGAGTTTTTTTTATTTATTTTGGTTGTGATAAAAAAGTTTGTGACATGTTATGTCTGGCCATAAAGAAGGGAAGTTGTTTTGAAAATGAACATGGTTTGAGGAAGGTGAAACAATTTTTAAGGATTTATCTTAGAGTTCTAAAGAAGTTTTATCCACAGGGAGGGATAAAAAACCGAGAAGAATGCTGTTTGATATTTATATATATGTGTAGTGTACATATTTACATCATAGGACATCAGAAATTAATTAATAACCCATAATATTGGTTATAAACAGATTGATGTGTTTCATTTTTTCTCCACTAGGGTGCATTCTTACAATATTGTGATCCTATTTGGCAATACAAAATATGATCTGGTTGCAGTGGATAACAAATGAAAACATAACAAATGTTTCTCATTTGTTTTCAAACATCGCCGTTTACATTAAATATATAAATATTTAAAAATAACTATATTTAAATAATGATTTTTGAGTCAAACAGCTTAATTATATTATTTTTAGTCTGGCCATCTTACCTCAATATTAATGTTGATTTGTTCTTGGACATGTTTCAAAACAATTCTGTTTTATCGTCAGCTTTCCCAGACTGGTATTCTGGTTTTGTTTCTTCCTTGTAACTTAAGAAGTTGTAATTAATATTTAATTTTAGGAAGTTATATTTTGAGGTTATTTTAATTATATTATTTTTAGTCTGGACATCTTACCTCAATATTAATGTTGATTTGTTCTTGGACATGTTTCAAAACAATTCTGTTTTATCGTCAGCTTTCCCAGACTGGGAATATTACAAACAGCTTAATTTTATTTGTTAAATAGTCCTAACAAATGCCACACTTGATTTCCAAATCCACTAGATAAATTTGAAATCACTCGTGACATTACTTATGATAATTTTAAATATAAGAATCTATTGAATTGTAATGTCTAAGTTGAACATACTTATAATGTGATACAACTATGATGAAAAGCTCTCCTACAGGATGGGAAAGGAAAACCCTGCGCTGGACATTGTAATCCAAAATTTTGTTTCATCATATCTTCAAGTCCTCGTACTTTAGCCACAGAATGGAATTTTGGGATTGAACTTCCAACTGGTTCTAGGGAACTTCTACTAGTTATGGTATGTACTAGTAAATTTAGCAATAATACAATTTATACACCATAAAAGACTTCACGACTTGCTTTATGTACTTTAATTATAAATGAAGGGACCACAGAAAGAACATGCTTAGTCACTTTTCTTAAACTTTTCAGGGGAGCAAATTTTAACTTTAAAATGCTCCTAATTTTCCTACTATTAATTTTATGACTCCATATTTGTGAGAAATATATATTAAAGTCAGCATGTAGTTACAACATAATATTTCCAATAGTTTTCATACAGTTTAATAATAACTACAGTCGTGACAATTAAAAAAAGGGAAATAATCTGCTCAGTCTCTTTTTCTCCCTGAAATTCTAATGAATTAAAATAACAAACATGGTAATTTATATTATACTGTCAAAATTAATTATATTAAATTTTAAAAAATGTAATTTCTTCATGTTATTAGTTTCATAGAGAGGAGAAAAAATCCTGAGCCTGAGGACTGCCTAAGAGCTTTAACACCTGCAAATCTTCTTACTTTGCCCAGGATATTGGTAATGTCCCTGTTTGGAATGTAAAAAACATTTCCCCCTCCCCCACATTCACATTGACTTAGAAGTTTCTTTCTCTGCATCCCTGTATTCAGTGACTGAGCAGGGTGTTCTCCTGTGTGCTTTACTAGAAATGCAGAAGACCTTGAAAGCTACAATATTGGAGGATAAACAGAATTTTGAAAAAAAAGTGACTTAGCATGTTCTTTCTGTGGACCCTTCAAATGGTAAGTTTAGTTCAAAACATTTTATATTTCCTAGTTATGGTATGCAAATTTGGCAATAGTAAAATTGATTCAACATAAATAGACTTGAAGTTGGCCACGATGGACAAGTGATTATGTTCCTTGCCTCTGGTCCCAAGGGTCAAGGATTCAAACCCAGCCAGGTTGATGGATTTTTTTAGGATGGAAAATCCAAGGAACATGTCCTCTGAAAAGACTTTAGACCATGCATCCTGAATCTGAAGATTTTCAGCCTTGTAAAAGAACCTTAAGCCTGAATAAAGAGGACTTTAAGCACACATATGTAGGGAAATAAGCATAACTAAAATTAACAAGGTCTAGTAATGCCTAACAAAGACTAAGGCCAAAAGTTAGGCTGTTACACCATTGTAGATAGATAAAGAGACTCAATAAATAAAAATCTATTGAATTGTGAATTCTTCTTACCTCATACATCTACGTTATTTAACACAGAACTGCAGTATCAAGAGACATCATTCCCATCCTCAGCTGTTGTCATGACTTCATCATGCAGGTCATTTACTAAACTGCCATCTAGTGTTGATTTGAAGAACTTTGTAATCAAATTTTGTTTGTCCAGAAACTCAAAATTCATGAATTTTGAGTTTCTGGACTAACAAAATCTCATTTTCTAAACTGCCATCTAGTATTGATTTGATCACAAAGTTCTTCAAATCAACACAAGATGGCAGTTTTGAAAATAACTGGCATGATGAAGAATAGACAGTCGTGATAACAGCCGAGGATGGGAGTGATGATTCCCAATACTGCAGTTCTGTGTTAAAAACAAGATGTATGAGGTAAAAAGAATTCACAATTCAACTGATTTTCATTAAGAAAACCTCATCATGTAAAATTCCCAAACTTTATTATATGAATAGAATAGACTCAAGTCTTGTTTTATTTACTTTGATTATAAATGGTAAGTTTTAGAGAAATATTTTATATTTAGATGATTATATTTTTAAAAATGGTTCATCTCTATTTTTATGACTATATTAGACCAGTTAAGAAAGGTCCTAATATCACATAAATTAAACCCCAAAGCAAAGCAGAGCAATTCAACTTTGGCTCTATGTCTGAAGGAAACACTTGATTTTTGACAAATCCAATGACAAGTTTTTTTTTAATACAATAGGAAGTAACAACATTAAGAGGTTTGTTTAATAATTAATATATTTTGTCTGTTCATTCTTACCTCTTATAGTCTGTAATCACTGACGATGGGGCTAAGATGCCCTGAAACATATGTACGGCAAAAACAACTATAAGAGGTAAGAATGAACAGACAAAATGTTTTAGGCTAGAATCTATGAATGCAGTAGACCGTAAAAGTTGTTCTCTACTGAGAAAGTTGCATCCAAGACTTTTTGCGTACTCAAAAATCTGTTCATGAGATAATAATTGTCGAAATTCCTAAGCTACCTGGCGAGGTGACTTTGCAGAGAACGAATCATGAGCAACCCGATGGGAACCGATGGTAACGATGTAGTTTGAAACCTTGCCGCTTTATCCAAAGATGTCAGACCTTGAAGACTTCGATCATGTTTTCGGTATATGCGGAGAAGAGGAATTTGATAGAGTCTACCAAAGAATTCAACTGGAAGAACAGGAGAATTGGTGTAATATCGCGCGATACAGACATCGTCGTATACGGTATTATTTGTGGGATGCAAGCATAAACGCGTTCCTCTAGCAGACGAAAATAACGGAAGTGGTTTTATCGCTGATAATTCTGGGTAATGTCTTGCCAATATTCGGAAAACGACTTTCAATTCTGCATGAACCAGTTACTGTGTCGCTGGCTAATGTTTCGATCTTTGCACGTGCTCACGGAAAGTCCGCTCACACACACAACCGGTGAACTGGAAGTAATTTGAGTAGAGACTAATGTATTTGCATGCAGCCCTTAATTACTAATGACAAGTATTGAAAATACATTATTTCAGTATGTGTAAATCTTTTTTTTAGGAGCTACGTAAGTCTATACCATGCCCTTTGAATTACCTCAAAACTAAAAATCTATAATGCAAGTACGTATCCTTTTGCAGTCTTTTACGACATGACAGTTTTCCAGCAAAAAACATTGTTCTTACAATGGTAAAAATTGTTCACATCTTAGAAGATGTTAATTTTAAGACCCATCTCTATAGGCACTTTCTTTCTATTCATTCCATAAATAACAGAACTATCATATTAAAGAGTATAAAAAATTAACTCCACATAACAATTATCTTAGCAAAATGTCTTCAGAAAGTAGCAGGTTACACAATCATGAATAATAAATACAACGAAGATATAAGAAATTAATTAGGAATATTCAATATTATGACAAACTTGAGGTATCAAGAAGTAATGGGTTCAAACATACTGAACGCATTCTATTCAAATATAAACCTGAAGAGAAAAGAAATGGTGGTCGTCCTGTAACAAGATAGAAGGACTCAATCTCTTGATGTGGAAACACAGTCAATGGCTTAATTCCAAGAGGCAGAAAAAAGAATTGGGGCACGCCATAGTGTAGTAGTTAAGGCACTGCGCTACAAGCCAGAAGGTAGAGGGCCCAAGTCCCGGTGGGTCAGGATTTTTTAAACTGACCCAAAACCTTCTGGCGGCACTATGGCCCTGGGGTCGACTCCGCCTCTACCAGAAATGAATACCAGACACTTGTTCTGGGGGTAAAGGCGGCCGTCACGCAGGGCTGACAACCTGGCTGACATCAAGTGCTGGTTGTCCAGAAAAAGCCTTAACCTCCTACTACCCCAAGGGCCTCCTGGGGCAGTAGTGGAATTACTTTACTTACTTTACTTTACAGAAGAACAATTTTCGGTAACAACAAACAATACCTGTATATAGTATTCAATATAAAATAGTGCACATAACACCTTTTTAGAGGAATTATGTTGATTTTTGTATATTAATCAATGAAATTTGTTTTAGAGCAAAAATATTACAAAAAAATATAAAATTAAAAATATATCAAACCATAGTTCAGAGCATTTTAACATATGGTGCTGAAGTTCGGTCAATTCCTACCAGGGAAATGAAAATAATTTTCTTCTTCTTCTTCCTTCCAAGTATTAGGCCAAGGCCTGTTACGATCCTATAGAAAATTTTCCCTCCAGCGTTTCATAGGATTTTAAGTACAGAAATGGATGTTTTAAGAAGATCAGCTGGAAAATCTAGAATGGATAGAATATGAAATAAAGAAATAAAGGAAATTATGGGTGCACAAGAGGTGCCAGAGATCATAGACATTATAAAAGAGAAAAATTACAATGGTATGGCCATGTCAAAAGAATGCCAGAGCAATGATTGCCTAAAATTATTATGGAATGATTCCCAATGAAAGGAGGAAGAAAGGAAGACCAAAGAAAACCTGGATAGAAGGTATGCAAGCAGCTATGATTATCAGAGGATTAAAGGAAGATCACTGGATGGACAGAGAGGAATAGTGTTTGGTTTCTGCAAGACGGTGGCAGATGTCATGATACCGGATGATGAAGATGAGAATAATCAATGAAAATCTTCAATTGTATTATTTAATTATCTTATATGATTTCATTCATTCATCCAATTTCAATATGAGAGATAATGAGGAAGTTGATGAAGGCATACTTACTTATAAACTGGAACTGGGAAACCTTGAGCAGGGCAAATCAGTGCATATCCTTGATTTATTTTAGTGTTCACTCCTTGCACCTTTATTACAGAAGGGAATTTAGGAATTGAACTCCCAACAGGTTCTATGAAATACAAGTGAAAACATACTTTTCTAGCAATTATTTTATATTATAGTTAAAGATAAATATATTTGAAGAGAAAAATTTTCGCCTAGACCGGGACTCGAACGCGGGACCCTTGGCTTTCCGGGCCAAGTGCTCTACCAACTGAGCTACCGAGGCGAGTTACGATCTAGACGCAAATTTTTCTCTTATGTACATTGTAATTCCCTCGTGCCAAATGCTTGAAACCATAGCTTCTATCTGGTTATAAAGTAGTGTTAAATTCCCAATAAATGTCTTCTTAACTAAGAAGCCGCCATTTGCAAAGATAGAAGCTATGGTTTCAAGCATTTGGCACGAGGGAATTACAATGTACATAAGAGAAAAATTTGCACCTAGATCGTAACTCGCCTCGGTAGCTCAGTTGGTAGAGCACTTGGCCCGGAAAGCCAAGGGTCCCGGGTTCGAGTCCCGGTCTAGGCGATAATTTTTCTCTTCAAATATAATTTATCCTTCAATGAGAAGTGTTAAATTAATAATAAAATCGTCAAAGATAAATATTTTTAATTATTTAAGAGTGACTAGAAATTGATAAATATATGGGAAAGGGCTTCCCCTACAATAGCAGATATGGAGCGTAAAATATACTTATAAAGTGTGGCTTTCATCAACAGATGTTAATATTTATATTAACTTCTTATTCGTAGCAACACACTAAAATCTATATACATTAAAATAACTTCATTTCAAGAAGCATTTTGTGCAAATTATCAATATATATTCATTATTAATTTAATACTTCTCACTGAAGGACAAATTATATTTGAAGAGAAAAATTATATGCTCAGACCAGGGTTTGGATTTCTAGGTCAATACTCTGTCACTGAGCTACCTGAGCATTCCAATCTAAATGCAAATTTTTCTCTTATACATTGTTAATTCCTGAGCATCGAATGCTACGAGCATTTGCTCATTTAAAAAAGATTTTATTGGGAATTTAAGCACTACTTTATAAAGCCAGTAATGCTTGTTTCTCTTCAAATATAATTTGTCCCTCAGTGAGAAGTATTAAATTAATAATAAATACATCGAAAGAAGCCCTACCGACCCTAGCAGCAAGTGAAATACAGCGATGGTGGCTTTTAACAACAACTTTCGGCTGAGTGACAATAAGGTTTGTTTTACTTTTATATTTGTCCATTTTGTTTGAATCACTCTTTGTAAAAGCCGCCTTGGCACATGCCTACAGTAAAAAAAGTTGCCGATGCTTTAATAAAGGATACCAAATATTCTAATATACCTGGTTATAAAAGATTCCGGGCTATGTGTCCGTGTATCATTCGCAGTCGAGTCTACGACAGGGAAGCAACAGCTGGAAGCGCTCGCCACTGAAGATGCCCTCCGCAGTTGAGGGAGAAACATCTGGAAGAAACGCCAGTTATAGACCACGGCCACATAGCCCGGAATCTTTTATAACCATGATTACTGGCCGTGAAAGCCTGCATTCCACTATTCTAATATACCGACTGGATCTGCAAATACAGGAGCTGTGCCGCAATTTTTAACCCACGAATAATAGAAACGTAAATAAAGAGTTTTTACTGTACTTATATTTTTATTACAATAAAATGTTGCCGGAACATGAGTTTGTATACAATTTCAGGGCAAGTTAGAACATAGTATTATGTATAAATAATTTTTCTTTGGAAATAAATAATATGGATTTAAAACACTTTTAAACTCAGGCTTACTTACTCACTCACTGGCACTATCAAACACATAGGTTCATGGCCACGCGGACATAAGTTCTCCATACATCCCTACCCCGAGCTAATGTTTTCCAATCATTCCCTGTATAATCTACTTCCCTCAAATCATAGTTAATGTTTATCCTCCCAATTCATTCTTTATCTACCAACTGGGCGTTTTTCTCTCTAGTTTTCCTACAAGAACTTCCATACACATCTTTCATTCCCCATTTGTGCCACATGTCCTGCCCATCGCAGTCTATGAGACTTAACTGTTCTTACTATATCTGGCTTCTTGGTTTCACTGTTATATAGTCTCTTCTCCATTCACCTGTCTGTTCATCTCTCTTTGGTCCAAAAATTTTCCTAAGAACTTTATTATCGAATACTCATAATCTCCTTTCCTGCCTTAAAGTAAGAATCCATGTTTTGCATCCATATAATATAACTGGGGTAGAATAATAGTTTTATATATTTTCAGTTGATAACGGTTTTTGAAAGGAGTTCGGACGACAAGAGTCCCTGCAATGCACAATAGCACACATTTTTAGAATTGAGCCTATGTTTAATTTCCTTGTTCATCTCATTCCTATTTGTGATTATTGTTCCTAGATATTTGAATTCAGCCACTTCCTCAAAATTTCCCTCATTTGTCATTAGCTATCCATTTCCATTATATAATGTATTTCTATGTGTGAATATATATTTAGTTTTATTGATATTTACTTCCAGTCCCAATTTCTTAGTGTTATTCAAAAGTGTGTGCATGTTGGCCTTTAGTATCTGCTCACTATCACCCAATAGTACTCAGGCTATAAGCATATTTTAGTGCATGGAAATTTTTTAAAGATTTACAGAAAAATTAATTGCAGTTAGAAAACAAATAAGTTTAATAAACCAAGAATACTTAGGGAGAGATTTTTTTTAAGGTGAATATTATTCAGTGATGATGCATTTAGAGATAGAATACAAAAAATGGGGATTACAGATAATTATAATAAAACAGAATATCTTTCATTGGATACAACAGAGAGCTAAAATGTAATTCGGGAAGAATACATAATGTTAAAAATTTTAAATATTTAGGATCTATTTTAGATAAAAGTGAGAATTCAACTACAGAAATTGAAAGAAAAATAACTGATGGAACAGGAATCATTGGTATGTTGAACTTAGAGCTTTAGAATAGAAATACAATATACAGAAGGAAGAAAACTATACTTCAAGTTCTGTTACAAAACATTTTATTATATGAGTCCGAAATCTGGACAGTAAGTAGAAAACAAGCCAACAAGCCATTAGCAGTAGAAATTGATTTTTGGACATGATTGACAAGAATTTCAAGAAGGGATAAGATCAGAAACAGCACAATAAGGGAAATTAAGCAAGTTGAAAAAAAACATATTAGGAAAAATAGAAGAAAAATGTTTGAAATGGTATGGAGACCTCATAAGACTGGAAGAAGATTAGATTAACAAAGAAGATCCTTAATTGGAAAGCTAATGGAAGAAGTGGAAGAGGCAGACCTGGAGAATGATGGATAGATGGAGTGGAGAGAAATATGGAAGCTAGAGATTTGAGGGAAGAAGATGCTTTAGAACAGGAACCTCTGACGACAAATCACTTTGGGTAAAAGGAAAAACACTATATTGTGGAATATTCCTAATAAAAAAAAATATTATTCAGTGATGATAAAATGTTACAACATTACTCACCTGTATACTGGAACAGGGAAACCCTGCACTGGACATAGTAAAGCATAATTGTGATCTATCTTAACTTCGACTCCTTGTGCTTTCATCACATAGGGATATTTTGGAACTGAACTTCCAACTGGTTCTATGAAATAGAATAGAACAATTTATTCTAAGGCTATCTGTTATGAATGAATTTTAAGATGTTTTAATTATTGTACAAAATCAAACACACGAATGTGCAAAGATGCAGAAGGAACAATACAATCTGAAGCATCAAAAGTTTTAAAGAGATGGAGAGAATATTTTATTAATGTTTTTAAAGCAGATCAATTACAAGAAAATAGCTTGACAACACAATCTTCAAATGAGAGTGCCTTTACAACATCCAAAGAAATAGAACCACCAAACTTTAATGAGATCTGTCATTATAATATATAAACAAGAAATAAGAAAGCACCGGGTCCAGATAATATCCCACTGGAATTAATAAAATTTGATGGACGAACATTAAAACAAACACAATTTTATTTAATTCAAGAAATCTGGAATGAATGTAAGTTGCCTGAAGAATGGAAAGAGGGTTTAACTTACCCATACACAAGAAAGGTGACAGAATGACATGTGCAAACTACAACCAATTACTCTCTTGAACATAGCTTATAAAATTTTTGCCATATTACTCAATAAAATATTGATTGAAAAAATACATAGCAGACTTGAAGATTATCAAATGGGTTTCAGAGAAAATAGATGTTATATTTAATGTTATAAATTTCGGAATTCTAGCCAGAGAAGTGGAAAAGGACATTAGAGCATTCAATCCAATTCTTTTTAGGCATGTATTTCTTCTTCTTTTCCTTCTTCTTCTTTCCAAGTATTAGGCAAAGGCCTGTTACGATCCTATAGAAAATTTTCCCTCCAGCATTTCATAGGACAGCCCAGAGATCTTCGTCCTCTTGGTATATAATTATAAACAGCTTTGGGGATCCGATTTGAACTCATTCTTTCAAGATGGTGTTTCCAATTTAGTTGGTACTGTTTAATACAGTATATTCCAAAATTGGCGTAGTCTTCAATTCTTTTAAGATATTGGTGTTCCTTTTCCGATCCCATCTGGTGTAATCCGCTGTTCTGTGCATGAATCTCATTTCACAAGTGTTATTCTGCTTTCATGTTGTCTTTTTAGTGTCCATGCTTCACTACCATAGGTCAACACTGGTCTAGCCAAAGTGTTATATAAACGTAATCTGGTGTTTTTTTGTACAAGTGATGGTTATAGCCTCTGGACAGGCTTTCATGTATTTCTTCAGGGCAGTTTTACAGGGCATTGGAGATTCCCTAATAAGATATTAAAAAATATTATTTTAATCTGAACAAGCTCTTAACATGTTTTATATAAGTAAAACTCCATGATTTTCACAGGACTGGTTTCAAAGGCCATTGCTTCTATCCTCAGCCAAAACTTCCACTAACATTATTTCAACATAACACATTATTTCCAGTTTTTTCGATGTGTTTATTAAATTAACATTTTCCAATCCTCAATATAATTTAATTTAAGAAAGAAAAAATTAACATTCAAACCAGGGCTTCAACCCTGGATCTCTGATTCTGTACATCAGTGTGATACGAATTATGCAATTTGAGCACCGATAAAAAAATCAACATTTCTTTCAACTTATAGAATTCTCAAAGTGTATATAGGCACCACCAAATGCAGCATCGCAACCAGACTAAAGGAATATGAAAGACACAGCCATCTTAAACAAGTGGATAAGTCAGCAGTAGCAGTAGTTTAACAAACAAAAATTAATGCTCGAACACTTCTTTCTTAAATTAAATTCTATCCAGGATTAAATAAAAACATTGAAATTCTCAATATAAATACATCTGAATATATGACATCAGTTGGTGTAATGGTAGCAACAGCTATTAGCCTTCGGACAAACGAGAATTGTACAAGTGGAAAGAATTGTTGATGTTCTTGTCGGTGCTCAAATGGCGCAATTGGTATCGCACTGATGTACAGAATGAAGATCCAGGGTTCAAGCCTCGATTTGAGCGTTAATTTTTCTTTCTTAAATTATGTTATTTCCATGTTACAGCAATCCACAAAATGGATTCACAAATGAAAGAACATGAGGGTTGCGACAGAAACATTTTTATTGTTTTTTTATGTGTATCCCCCCTCCCTTCATAAAACCTGACTGTGAGCAGTGTTGAGACATGTGTGGAATGTATACAGCTTTCTCTAAAAATCTAAAATAATGAATGAAGTAACTGCTCTACAATCTAAGTCATTTTCATTAACATTATTTCTTTAATTATTAAATTTTAATTTAACACTGTAAGTGTAGTTAATACACAAGTGATCTTCTTGGTGATAAAATATTAAAATATATATACAGTCAATATGCCCATTTCACCAATTAATGTTTTAAAATGGTCAACAAGTTTCCACGGCCAAGCTGTCATTCTCAAGACCAGATATTGACTGAAGACAAAATTGATAATAAATAAATAAACAAATTCAGTTAAAAACAAACTACGTCACATGACGCAACATTCACTTATGAATGTTGCATCATGTGGACGTAGTGTGTTTTTAACTGAATTGTGTTTATTTATTTATTATCAATTTTGTCTTCAGTCAATATCTGGTCTTGAGAATGACAGCTTGGCTGTGGAAACTTGTTGACCATTTTAAAACATTAATCGGTGAAATGGGCATATTGACTGTATATATATTTTTTATTACTGTAAGTGTAGCTTTAATACATTTATATATGTACAATATTAATGATGAACATTGTAATATATTTTGTTGTAAGTGCAGTCACCGTTCTCTTATCCCACGAGCTGCCACCGCGTTTCTTTGTGATGCACAAAAAAAGTATTATCCTAGCAAAACACGAGCTGCAATCTTATTTAAATCACAATCAATAAATTTGAAATCACAAATGATGTTCTTAATAACTATAATTGAGATTATGTGAAATATTGTATTCACTTTGAAGTGTTTATACAGGTTGTTGCAAAAAAACACCAACGGAGCTGAAGTAGTATATTAATAATAATATAAAGGAGCACTCAGAAGAGCATTAGTTTGAAGTAGTATATTGACATATGTTGATCATTTTTTAATAAGGTACCAATATCCAAAAATTATGCGTTTTCACACTATGACCAGTTAATTATATCTCAAGATCAGTGTGTCCTGCACCGTAGCCGAGCGGTTAAGGTAGGAAGCCTTGGCGCAGAGCTACGGGACTTGCGCTGGTTCGAGTCTCCATGGGGGAAGAAATTTTCTCATGGTATTTCGGCCAGTATGGGACCGGTGCCCACCCAGCATCGTGAGGCAATTGGGTAGCTACAATAAGTAGCGGCTCCAGGTTGAGGAACCAGCTATAACGGCTGGGGGACTCGACATGCTAACCACATGTCACCCCTACACTGGCTGTTGATCATCTACCTCTGTGATTGACACATGTGGATGTGAAGGGCCAGCAGCCGGCTGGTAAAAGGGCAACCGCTGAAAAGTGGAAAGACCCTCAATCGGAAGATCAGTGTTAGTTCAAAGGATTTGAAGACTCATTACTTGACAACACCTCACCGATATCGAACCTGTGATATGTGGATTCACTATGGAATGTGACTGCAACATGACGGAGCTCTAGCTCACTTCGATGCCAATGTGAAGAGACATTTGAATACCACGTATTCAGGTCGATGGATTGGCAATCCCTGATCTTAACCCTCTCAACTACTTATTATGGAGTGACATGAAACAGTCTGTTTATCAGACTCCAGTATAGTCATGTATGGAACTTATAAGTTCCACGCTGCTGCAGAAATAATTCAAACGAGGCCAGGCATATTTGAATGTGTGCACCAATCACGCTCTGTAATGAAATGGGAGGTGGATGTTTTGAAAATTGATGTGACTGTGACAGTATTGTCAAGTATTTACAGTATTGTCAAGTATTTAGGGTCGTATGCAAATACATTACTCTCTACTCAAATTACTTCCAATCACTGGTGAGCTGAGATTGAATTAACGGCCGCCTTAACCAGTCATGCATGACTGTTGACATTTTCGTAATATTGGCAACGAATTACCCAGAATTCTCAGCGATAAAACCACTTCCGTTATTTTCGTCTGCTATAGAGGAATGCATTTATGCTTGCATCCCGCAAATAATACCGTATACAAACACGTCTGCGACGCGCAATATTACGCTGATTCTCCTGTTCTTCCAGTTGAATTCTTTTGTAGACTCTATCAAATTCCTCTTCTCCGCGTATACCTAAAACATGATCAAAGTCTTCAAGGTCCAACATCTTGAATAAGTTTCAAACTACATCGGTTACCATCGGTTCCCTTCGGGATTTTCACATAAGTTTATATCTTGAGCTACGATCTTAAGGTACCTTGTCAGGTAGCTTTACAATTATTACCGCGTGAATAGATTTCTGAGTAAGAAAAATGTGTTTGAATAAAACTTTATCAGCAGAGAACGCCTTTTACTGTCTAATGCGTTCAAACATTCGACCCTTAGTCTTGAAATCCAATTAACAGAACTCTTGAGAAGTTACCTACTCATAGTGTGAAAACGTATCATTTCCAGACATTGATACCTTATTAAAAAATGATCAACATATCTCAATATACCACCTCATCTCCGTTGTGCGTGCTTATACATTTTTTTTGCAAGATCCTGTATATAAATAATTTAAATAATTGAATTACCTAATGAATTTAATGTATGTTTCTGGTTGTAGTGATCATTTTATAGTTAATAATTACCAAGTTTTCAACAAATAATCCATACATTGCAAATAAAAAGTTTATTTCAAATTTTTCATTTTAATCAATCAAAATACAAATAAATTTATAATAATTCAAAGACTAATTTTTCAATACTAACTTTGATATTTAATTATTGAGTTACATTTAACTTGAATAGTTTTTTGGTATGATTTAAGAGTTATTTATCTATGATTTCTGCTAGTAACTATTTTTTGTCTTGTGAGGAATTTTTAAGTGAAAATTTTGCTGAAACTTTATAAAAAATAAACATTCTTATTAACTTATAGACTTCACTTCACAGCCTTTTGTTTAAATTAAAATTAAAGGGTTCAAACTGTACAAAATACTTACCTGTAAGAAGGGACAGGGAAACCCTGGGCTGGACATAACAGTGTATAACTTTCACTCAGCTTAACTTCAAGTCCTTGGCTTTTTAATACAGAAGGAAATTTTGGAATTGAACTTCCCAACTGGCTCTATGAAATAGAATTAAAAGACGATTTTGCTATCAATTAAATTTGTTTAAAAGTTCCAAAACATGCCAACAAATAAAACATAACATGTGGATGCTATAATAAACAATTATTTTACTTTCATTATTATTATTATCTTTACATGATGTATTTCAGTCCTAGTTTATTATTTATCTTATATTATTCATGTGATTGGTCATAGTATATATCTCTCGAAAGAGGACCCTGAAACATCGGACTTCTTTTGTGCTTTACACTTATTAATTTATTATTATTATTATTATTATTATTATTATTATTATTATTATTATTATTATTATTATTATTATTATTATAAGCTTATTAGTATACCATTCTGAATAAAAATTGCAAAAATATTCACAAAGGAAACAATAGATAAGCTCATATGTAAAATTAAAAAAAAAGGAAAGCTCACTTCATATTTCATTTTCTCATCTGGAACATTGTTTAATGATTAAGGTATAATTTTTTATCACTCACCTCATATTATTCTTCTTATTTGACTATAAACTAGTTTCGGAACATAGTTTCTGTTCCATCCTCAGTATCGTCACGACCATTGTTCTGTCGTCTTGAAGAGCTGTCCTTCGCTCTTCAAGATGACAGAACAACAGTCGTGACGATACTGAGGATGGAATAGAAACTATGTTCTGAAACTAGTTTATAGTCAAATAAGAACAATGTGAAGTGAGTGATAAAAAATTATACCTTAATGAATATACCTCATAGTGAGAATTCTAAAATAAGTAATTGTTTAACGAGTTTTGAAATCATATTTGAAGTGAAAAATTATATGTTCCGACTGGGACTCGAGCCCAGGACCTTTGGCTTTCTAGGCCAATGCTCTACCAACTGAGCTATCTGGGCGAGTTCCAATCTAAACACAATTTTTTCTCTTATATACATTGTCAATTCTCTTCAAATATGATTTATCCATCACTGAGATGTATGAAAGGAATAATAAAAAATTGAAAGAAGCTGTATTGGCTTTATAATGTAATGTAAAATTCCCAAATAAATATTATCTTAATAAAGAAGCCATCATTTGCAAGATAGAAGCAAAAGTTTCATAGCATTTGGTGCACAGGAATTGACAACGTATATAAGAGAGAAATTTGCATTTAGATTGGAACTCACCCAGATGGTTCAGTGAGTAGAGCATTGGCCTAGATAGCCAAAGGTCCTGGGTTCGAGTCCCAGTCTGAGCATATAATTTTTCTTTTCAAATATGATTTATCCATCATTGAGATATATGAGATGAATAATAAAAAAATGAAATTCCTGAGAAAATTTAAAAAAAAATTGACAGGTTCATCTTCCCACCATCATAAGAAGAGAATATGTAAGACTTTATACTGTCAAATTTCAATTAGATTTTGGCTGAGAATAGCAAAGATGGTCACTGAAACATGTTCCAGGTGAAACAATAGAATATAAAGAATTCAATCTCTTGTCAAATTATCTCATAGTGTTACTGTCCATCAGTTTTGAGAATAAAAAGGAACTTACCATATTTCTGAATAAAAAAGGCAAAGGAATGAAAATTCTGTCCTATACAGTAATATAATATCCATTTACGAAATGAAGCCATGTTTATTGTACTTTATGAAGTTCTATGAAATCAGTAATTCTTTTACACAAATTCAACAATAGAATTTATTTATATTATTTTTGGTCTGGACATCTTACCTCAATATTAATGTTGATTTGTTCTTGGACATGTTTCAAAACAATTCTGTTTTATCGTCAGCTTTCCCAGTATAATTAAAATAACCTCAAAATATAACTTCCTAATATTAAATATTAATAGAATTTATTATTTAAAATGTTATTTTTATATAAATATTTTTAATGCCCAATTATTTTGTATACTTGTTTACGTATTATGAAGGATGGAATGATAACATTTACTTCAATTAAAAAAATTTTACCTTATAAAATAGTTTTCCTCAACTATAATAACTTCTGTTATAAACATCGTCACACTATTAAAATTCAAGGCCTTTCATCCTCAGGAATTCTTATGGTACTGAAAGTATTTGTATGTTTCATACAGAGGGTTTTGGTTGTTGGGTGTGTTCTCATTTAGCATATTTTTATTTTCTGCTTCCTTTATAATTTCAATCTCATCCAGGATATTGATTTTTTTGTCTATTGTTTTCTTTGTGGAAGAGATTGAAATTATCAAGGAAGCAGAAAATAAAAATATGTTAAATGAGAACAGCCCAACAATCAAAGCCCTCTGTATGAAATATACAAATAATTTCAGTACCATAAGAATTCCTAAGGATGAAGCATGTCTTTGAAAGGCCTTGAATTTTAATAGTGTGACACGTTTATAACATGAATTTTTACAGTTGAGGATGACTGCTTTATAAGGTACAAATTTTAGTATTGAAATAATTTTAACCTCAACGGTGTTCAAACATGATTATTAAAATATAAACATTTACGTATGTTTATTAATATGTACAACAAAATTATTATTTTAATCTTTCTTGATTTCTGTGCATTTCCCCAGTTTGAGAATCCCTATACTTTGAGGACATTTTATCTTGCTAGTTCTCTAAAAGCTATATTACAATACTATTAAGGAAGTTATAATCGTATTGGTCCGAATATAAGTCGCACCTGTAATTTTAGGGAAGGAAGGAGAAAAAAATTGAATGCAGAGAAATTTACCTGTCACATTATCCAGTTACAAAACTATTTTTACACTATATTGACTTAGGCTTTTACGGCCGGAGTTACTATGATGATCTTGAAGAAGATTTCCGGGCTGTTGGCCGTGGTCTTGAGGCTGAGTCTCAAGACAACCCTTGAGGATGCCGGAACGTTGGGGAACTACAAGCCTCAAGACCACGGCCAACAGCCCGGAAATCTTCTTCAAGATCATCATATTTTTTACACTATTTAAACATGTTTTTCTACAGTTATAATGTGTCAATACTAATAACATTCATATCAAATTCTGTTGAGGTGAATAGTCATAAGATAAAAGTTAAAAATTAAAATGTACCTGTTGGCAGGTGCCGTCATCCTCAACTTTGTTAAAATGATGTATATAAAATATTAACTGGAGACCTTTCGGCCCTACACCTCATTGAGTTGCTGCTACAGACACTTGGAGTCTACATCATCGTAAACAACAACAACAACTAGCAGCAGAATCTCATCCTACTGATGATGGAAGTTAACTTCCGAAAGGCATCCAGTTAATATTTTATATACATCATTTTAACAAAGTTGAGGACAATAGGTACATTTTAATTTTTAACTTTTATCTTATAGTTATAATGTGGGTTAATCACCCGGTACAACTAATCAGAGTCTTCTCCATTGTCACTGCTAACTTCACCACAACCGGTATTTGTATTATCAAAGGACCCTATGTTCTAGTTCAGGATATTTCCAGCTTTTGGTCCTCTGAAAGATTTTGTGGTTGTAGTGGCACTTTTCAGTTTATCCACCGAGGTGATCCAGCGTCGCACATTAGACTCGTCCAAACTAAACTTTTTGCCTGCTTCTCTATTAGAAGTACTCCTAGCATAACAAATAACTGCAGCATCATAACTGTGCCAAATTCCCAAGCTTGTTGAAGCTTTTCCTTTGACGTTTTCACCCATTGCTGAAGAATAAATTTACTGTAGTAGGTACATACAGTCCATAGACGAAGAGAATGAAAGCACAGGATGAAGGGGGGCACGGGGAATTGCAAGCAATACAATGACATTCTAACTAACTCACTGGCACTATCGAACCCATAGATTCATGGCCACGCGGACATAAGCTCTCCATACATCTCTATCCTGAGCCAATGTTTTCCAATCATCCCCTGTATAATCTACTTCCCTCAAATCATAATTAATGTTATTCTCCCACCTCATTCTTGGTCTATCAACTGGGCATTTTCCCTCTGGTTTTCCTACAAGAAGCTTCCATGCACATCTAACAATGGCATTCTACCTGAGAATAAAGGAACAGTCATGACGTATGAAATACTTACTGTTTTCATTCACTTTGTCTGTGGATTATACTACCATAACTGTTTTAATCTGTCCTATCATACAAAAGAGCACGATTACCGTAATACGAAGACTAGTACATTGTTGCGTCATATACCATATGACTGCTGGCAATTCCAAACACGAGCACGCGGCATTGTTGCTCCATTTCAAAATTAGAAAATTAGCAACGTGCGCACATATGAAAATTTATCGGCTGCACAAAAATTAATTTTCATGTACGAAATTTTAAAAATAAACGCGGCTTATATTCGGACTAATACATTAAATCAATGTGCAGTTTCATAACTATAGGATGATTCAAGCGAGAGGTTATCCTTAAAAAAGAAGGTTGCAGCAATGTAATAGAATTTGCTTCAATGAGTCAGAAATTTGTTTAATGTCTGACTTCTTACCTGTATGCTGGGACGGGAAAACCTTGTGCTGGGCACAACAATGTAAAACTTCGACTCTTTAAAACTTGGAAACCTCGAACATTATCCATGTAGGAAATTTTGGGATTGAACTTCCTACTGGTTCTAAGAAGAGAAAAATGTCTCCATTCAGATAATTAAACTAATATTCTCACCTGTATGCTGGGACAGGAAATCCCTGCGCAGGACAGAGCAATGTATAACTCTGATTCACTTTAGCTTTCAAACCCACGACTTTTATCCATTGTCGGAAATTTTGGTACAGAACTACCAACAGGTTCTAATAGGGAAAACAGGTAACACATCAACTAAAGTCTGTTAACTGCTATAATTTTCTGTTATCTCTATTAACATTATAATTAAGACAATTTTATGTAATATTTCATTCATCATATTTTAGATATAAATCTAGTGGCGTGCATTCATCCCAGCTACCCAAGCACTCCTGGGTAGTTAGTATATAAATAATTTCAGATTAAAATAAAGTAACATAATTAAAACATTTTGTCTGTTCATTCTTACCTCTTAGGGCCGCATGCAAATACATTAGTCTCTGGTGAGCTGAGTTTTCCGTGAGCACATGCAAAGTTTGAATTAGCGAGTCGCTGACTGGTCATGCATGAAAGTAGTTTTTTTCGTATATTGGCAAGAAATTACCCAGAATTCTCAGTGATAAAACCACTTCTGTTATTTTCATCTGCTAGGGGAACATATTTATGCTTGCGTCCTGCAAATAAAACCATATACGATGACATCTGCATCGCGCGATATTATGCCAATTCTCCTCTTCTTCCAGTTGAATTCTTTGGTAGACTCTATCAAATTCCTCTTCTTCGCGTATACCGAAAACATGATCAAGGTCAGACATCTTGGATAAAGCAGCAAGGTTTCAAAGTACATTGGTTCCCTTTGGTTCCCATCGGGTTGCTCACGATTCATTCTCTGCAAATTACCTCACCAGGTAGTTTAGGAATTTCGACAATTATTATCGCATGAACAAACTTTGAGTATTCAAAAATGTCTTTGGATGCAACTTTCTCAGCAGAGAACGACTTTTAACGGTTTGTAATACATTCATAGATACAACCATTACAGTTGTTTTTATCAATCATATGTTCAGAGCTTCTTAGCCCCATAGTCTGTAATCGCTGAAGATGGGCTAAGAAGCTTTGAAACATATGTTCGACAAACAAACTCTAAGAGGTGAGAATGAACAGACAAAATGTTTTAATTATTAAACAAACCTCTTAATGATACTTTCCTATTGTATTTTAAAATAAAGTAACAATATTTGCCAAATTTTCATTCCAAATCAATTACATGTGAATATCAAAATCAAAATTCCCGCTGCTCCAGCAGACTATCGTATTTGGTTTGACAGAGCTTTGTGCGTATTCACATTATCTCCATACAGGAACACAAAGAGTGTTCCTATGTTATTCTCACCAACACCAGCTATTTCACTGCAGATGAATTAGCGATTAACCCCTAAATGCTAAATCCAGCGATAACCTACATTACACCAGCGATAACCTGCTAAATGAAGCTTGTGTCTTATTCCATGAACTTTTTTTACTCAACACCACATTTCTTATGTGTTCTTCAGTTCTAATGATTAATTTATTTTTGTTTTCCCTATGTATATCTTAGCACAGTCTGCACATTTTATTTGATATATATACCTGATCTTTTACCATCATCAATCTTTACATTTTTGTTGGTTTTCATTATTAATAGTGAGCAGGAACATATTTTTTAACGACTCACCTCACATAATTTCAATTTTCTTGATACTGGCAGTTTCAGACAATATCTTGTCCCTCTTCAGTCATGACTTCCACTCAAATGTGGAAGTCATGACTGAAGTGGGACAAGATATTGTCTGAAACTGCCAGTATCAAAGAAATTTGAAATTATATGAGGTGAGTCGTTAAAAATATGTTTCTCCACTCACTATTAATGATATAACCTCATAATGTTTACTTCTCAATATTAATTTAAAACATATGGTTTTCATTAGTTTTATTTAAACTATAATCATTCTTTGGTAGTTGTAAAAAAGGGAAAGTAGAAAAATCTGCAGTGGCTGCTCACGTTTGGTCAGAAAAACACAAATAGATGTAAAGACAAAATTATTAAATCAGTTATTTACTTACTTACTCACTGGCACTATCGAACCCGTAGGTTCATGGCCGCGCGGACATAAGCTCTCCATACATCCCTATCCTGAGCTAATGCTTTCCAATCATTCCCTGTATAATCTACTTCCCTCAAATCATTAAAAAACAAAAATGAACTCACATATGGGAAAAAAGCTACATACAGAAGAACAAGGATGGAATTATGAATTTTGAATTCTCGTGAGAAAGGAACCTAATTAGCAAGTTCATTGGCCCACAGGCAGAGGGAGCAGGTGTCAAGAATCAGGGCTAACAATTTGAAGAAAAATCAGTCTGTAATCGCTGACGATGGGGGCTCACAAGCCTTGAAACATACGTTCAACAAAAACAACCATAAGAGGTAAGAATACACAGATCAAATATTTTAATTATTAAATAAACCTCTTTATATACTTCCTATTGGATTTTTAAAATTGATCACTTTCTATATTGTACATACCGATATGCTGGGACAGGGAATCCTGGGCAGGACATGGACAGTGAAGTTGTATCCCAAAATGTGTTTCAATAGTACGGCTCTTATTCCGGTAGGGAACTTAGGCTTGGAGCTCCCAACTGGCTCTGTTGGACACACAGTACACTACCTTATCTACCTACTTAATAACCATATGACAATCTGCAAATTTACGGTCCAATTTTATGTATTTATTTTAATATATAATTCATGTTGTCAGTTTAGCATAATATTAATCTGTTGATATGTGAGCAAATATAAATATATACCCATTCAATGAATGAATGAATCACTTATCTTACCTCATACTACAGTTCCAGTGTTTAAAAAACATGAAGTATGAGGTAAGATAAGAAATGACTCATTCATTCATTGAATTAAGAACCTCATAATGTTATTTCCCATATTTAACCATGAATATACACCCACTTTTATATGCAACTGAGACTCGGACATATACATAGAAAGAATTGAGCAGAATCCAAGCTACAGAAATGAAATTCTACATGGAATGGTACATAAAACAAGGAGAGATAGAATAAGGAATGACCAAATCAGGAAGACATTAAGTGTAGAAAAATTAACAACAGACATAGAAAAAATAGACTAAAATGGTTTGGACATTCAAAAAGAATTGAAAAGAAAAGACTACCACAAAGACTGTTAAATCTCAAGATATAAGGAAAACGACCATGAGGAAGAACACAAGAAAGATAGATTAACCGAGTGAAGAAAAGTTTACAAGAAAGAGGATATGACTGGGAAGAACTTAAAAGAAATAATGCATGGGAAGATAGAGATGGTTGGAGGTGTATTTGGAATCAACCTTCCGAAAGGAGGACACGATAAGAGGATAATGATGATATACCCATTATTTTATAAAGCTGGATATAATGATATTAATAATATACCATATTTTATGGACTAAAAGACGCTACGGACTATAAGATGCACCTTAATTTTTTAGCAATTTTTTTTTAAAAATTACATTTTTACCATTTTTGTTATTAGATTGCAAAACCAGACTAAAAATCTTAGTTTATAAAACCGTTCTGATCTTTAAAATCCCTGAAAATCATCATCTGAACTTTCTTCTTCCTCTTCGTAATCATCAATGTCCTCTTCATATATAAGATGGTCTTCACTGCCATCGAGAGAGAGTTACTTATGCTGAATTTCTTGAAAGATTTAGCAATAATATCTTCTCTCACTCTAGACCATGACTATTTTATCCACTGATACACTTGTTTGATTGTATGTCATTTTAAAGCTACCTTTGGCATGAATTCATGTTGGATTTCATCTATCATCCATTTGTTCAAGTTCACTGGCATCGTAGACTGCAATGACGCATCAGCTAGACAGTGTTAGCAAGCTTGTGAATCCCCGCAACTCATGTTCGTTGCATCGGTGCACTGCTGCTGCCAGTTGAATCCAATGTTGTGAGATACAGATAATTTCTGTGGCATCGAATATATGGCCATTTTTATATTAATTCCGAGTATAAGACACACCTCAATTTTGGAGGCAATTTTTTGAAGAAAAAAAGTGTGCCTTATAGTTCGTAAAATATGGTAATTGAATGGTAGCATCACTTTATCAAAGAAATATTCTATGATATTTTTGACTGTAAGAGTCAGTTTTATAAATGTTATAGATTAGACAAACTTACTCTTAGCAATGCTCAGCGACGCTTGTAAATATTTTTAATCTATTGATACAGCTCAAAACTCTTCTGATGTACCAAGTCTTTTTTCTTCCTCTAATCAATCAACAAACTATCATACCCGGAGGTTCATGGCCATGCAGACATAAAGTTCTCTGTACATCCCTATCCTGAGTTAATATGTTTCAATCATCCCCTATATAATTTACCTCTCTCAAATCATAGTGTAATGTTATTCTCCCACCTCATTCTTGCCCTACCTACTACGCATATTCACCCTGGTTTTCCTGCAAGAAATTTCCAATCCCCTCTTTCATTCCCCATTTGTGTCGCATGTCCTGCCCATTGCAGTCTACGAGACTGAATTGTTCTTATTACATCTGGTTTCCCATAGAGATTATGTAAGCTCACTTATGTAGTCTCCTCCATTTCACTTTCTGTTGGTCTTTGTTTGGCCCAAAAATTGTTATCATCATCATCATAGTACATTCACGAATTTAGGCCATTTGTTGACCTGTTCCAGACTCAAGAGAAACACCATCCAAAAGCCTTTTGAGTGGACGTCCTAGTTCTTCTTCTTCCTACAGGTTGATAGCTTAACATTTGTTTAGGTATTCTGTGATCTTTCATTTGATGAACATGTTGCATCCATCTTGACTTATCACAGATTTTGTTTATCTAGTAGTGTGTATCCTGCAGTCCTCCAAAGGTAAATCAAGTTATAAATATAAATGAAATTTTGCAGTAGTGAATCGTAATTTTAACATAAAATCATGTTAATAATTTATTTTATTTTGTCTTTTAAGTGACCAACAGTCCTAGGGTCTTAGCGATTCTTCTTCTTGTTCTTCTTCACTCATATTCTTTTGCCAATTTAAAATAATTGCAAATTAAATAAAATTATGTCCTACAAAATTTATTGTCCACACTTATTAAAGTAAGAGACTATGTTTCACATCCATATAACTGGAAGAATAACAGTTTCACATATTTTCAACCCCTCAGGGGTCCTCATCTAGGGGATATGTGGATGGCGACCACAATGTGCCCAAGCTGAGCAAAACATTTCTTCCACTTAACTTGTGTTTTGCACTCTTTTAAACTTACTATCTAACCTCTCTTGATTAACTCTTGTTTTTTCGACCCCGACACTATTAGGGCATCCAAGGGCCAGGGAGTCTTTCCTTTCCTCTTCCATTTCTTCTTCTTCTTTCTCTTTTTTTTTTCTTCTCCAGAAAAGCCTGACCAGAGGCTATAAGATGGCAGCCCCATCACTGGTCTTGCCTTCCTTTGGCCAGCAACCAATCGAAGGGACTATTATTATGCTTTCAAGTCTTATACGAGAATTTCCTGGAAGATCACTGGGCCGTCCTATGAAACGCTGGAGGGAAAATTTTCTATAGGATCGTAACAGGCCTTGGCCTAATACTTGGAAGGAAGAAGAAGAAGAAGACATATTTTCAATTTAACTTATTTTTTAGAGAATTTGGGATGGCAAGAGTCTATGTAATGCATAATAGCATGAATTTCCAGAATTGAGCCTATGTTTTAATTTCTTTCTACACCTCATTACTGTATGTAATTATTGTTCTACGTATTTGAATTCAGCCACTTCTTCAAAATTTCCCTCTTTTGTCATTAACTGTTTATGTTCATTATAAGACGTATTTCTGTGTGTGATCATATATCTAGTTTTATTGATGTTTACTTCCAGTCCCAATTCTTTAGTGATACTCAATAGAAAGTGTATGTTGGCTCTTAGTATCTCCTCACTATTGCCTAATAATACTACATCAGCACATAATAACAGCATTTTAATACCATTGAGTTGTATATCTTCTTTATTTCTTGGCATGCTCAAGTATAAAATTGAAAAGTAGAGAAGATAGTCCATCTCCTTGCTCTAACCTAACGTGAAATTCAAAAGTATCTAAAACTATTGTAATCAATGGTAAAGAGAAAAATTTTTGCCTGAACCTTCAGACAACTGAGCTAATTTCTGGTGCAGGCAAAAATGTTTCTCTTTACCACTGATTACAATAATTTGTGTTCATTAATTTACTTATTTCTATCATAGTAATAGCTTTAGCTTCTCAATATTAATTTAATAGTATCTAAAACTGTTTGCCTATCCATACCCTAATAATAAAAGCCACCTTGACACCTGTCTGCAGAAGAAAAAACTACTGATGGTTAATAAAGGGCATTAATCTTTCTAATATACCAACTGGATCTGCGAATAAAGAAATTTTTAGCTGCGAATACAGGAACTGTGTCATAATTTTTTAACCTGCAAATAATGAAACCGCGAATAAGGAGCTTACACTGCATATGAATTCCAGGGAATAGTAATTATTTGATATCTGCATAGTGGATACTTTATATGCTATACACCATGTCCATAAAGACTTTCCAACATTGCAACTTGCTATAAGTTGAAAACTATAAAAGTTAGAGTTGTGTGGTTTGTAGCAGATGAAAGACAAACTCTCAAAGTTTTTCTTTAGGTATAATCTACAACGACATCAAACCAGGAGAAAGCGCAATGTGTTTTATGGTATCATGATATTATATGAATAGACATATTGTACCATATTAGATGTTTTGTGAGCGACAAGAGGTACACATGTGGAAGTACACTGACATTGCTTTACAAAATTTTAGAGTTTGTCTTTCATCTGCCACAAACCACACAACTCTAACATTTATAGATTTCATCTTATTGGAAGTTGTAATGGACATGGTGTATATACTAGGAAAATTAGAAATATGTAGTTTTTTACTAACAGAATTTTTCTATAAACAACTGTCAATACTGTTGTTTGCTGATGATAATAGTATATATCATGACATACCTGAAGGCAGGAAGAGGATACCCCTGGGCAGGACAAAACACTACCATTATGTCACCAATACGTTTCACAAATGCGTTGATCTTGTTAGAAGAAGGAAACTTGGGAGCTGTACTACCAATTGGTTCTGGTAAGAATCACAAATAACTGACTTCAACATCTGAGCCTTATTAATACTTAGATGTTTTAACCCTAGGAACACTAAGGTATTTAAGGTTACAAGGAGCATCAACCCTGGCCAAAGTTTGCTCATGTTATATTTAGCTATAAATCCATATTTATAATATGTAATTAAGTTGATTTTTGGATATTAGTTATTAATAAACATTCTAAATTACATACTACTAGAAAAGTAATATTTTGAATATAAAGGTGTCCAAAATTGTGTAACTTACTGTTTAACTACTTTTATGGCACTGCAAAATATAACAAGTAATAATGTCCAAAAGTGGACAAAGAAAATAGCTATACATTAGAAACAATGTTAGTATAGTGCTTGAATATACATGATGTCCAAAATTTGAATGCACTATTTGATCTAAATTACCAGGCACTGAATTTTTTCCTGGTGGGAAGTGACAAAAAAATGCTAACATTTGAACAAAGAAAATTGGCATACATTAAGAATATACTTGTACCTGAATATACAGAATGTCCAAAATTTCTAAATTTCTATATAATATTTCGTCTAAATAACCAGGTATATTAAACTTTTTTTCCAGGTAAAAAGTAGAAAAAAAATTAAAAGTAGTAACAAAACTGTTAAATTCTCAACTTGATTTGAATGAATCCCCTTTGTTAAATTAAAAAATTTAAATAAATATTGTTGTGTTGTTGCTGAGATCAGTTGGAACACAATTCATAATTTGTTAACATGTCTGAAGAAGGTACAGTGTACCGAAACAGCTGTCACTGAATTATATAATAAATATGAAAATCAAATAAAACTAAGTTTTATTTTTATTTAATTAATAAACAAATGTAGTTTGTATTGAAAACACTGTTTTGATGTCTTCATTTAGAGAGGTCACTATTATTTTCAGATAGAGAATATTTACCCATGGAGAACATTTGAAAATGTATATGTTAAAATTTTGTATTCTCACCAATGCACAAAAACAACTGAATACAAGGCTGCAAAAAAGCATTTTAGAAACAATTAGAATTATGGTTACAGGTAGTACCAACCCAGGGCAAAATCTGCCCATAGAACAAAACTGGATTCTTTTTTGTTTAAAATTTTCAGACTTTTAAATGGATAAATATAGAATATATTGGTATATAAGGTATATGACAAATACGAGTATAAAAAGTCCCATTAGCATAGGAAGATATTATTTAATATTTTTCAAGAAAAGAAAAACTTGGTTGTAGGGTTAATAAAGTAAATTTCAAATGTTATATAATTGCACGAGTCCACCACTGAGGTCTCGGGGTAGCGTGCTGCCTTGTCACGCAGCAGGCCCGGGTTCGATCCCCGGTCAGGATAGTTTTCTGGGTGAGGTTTTTATCGGGGTTTTTCCTCACCTGTAAGACAAATGTCACGAAAACTTTAAGACCCAAACGGTCCCTAAAATCATATGGCCATCGCAATCATCATCATTCATATTCATCTTAGGTTAAGCTTAGGATTAGGGACTCTCCTGGTACACCATTATCATCATCATCACCCATCATATCATCGGGGCAACATAACCCTGCCTTCCAGGCGCCCCAACCTCAGAAGTGGGTTACAAGTACGCCATGCCAGGAGAGAGACCAGGAATGTCGAAAGACATACCTGGGGCATTTGAGAAAAAAATATATATATAATTGCACGAACATAAAAAAATCCTATACAGTAAACATATGATTATTTGTCCAGGAATTATTATTAAAAATCAAACGAATCGTGAATTCTTCTTACCTCATACGTCTATGTTTTTAACACAGAACTCCAGTATCGGGAAACATCATTCCCATCCTCAGCTGTTGTAACGACTCAACTGAGAATGAGAATGTTGATTCCCGATACTACAGTTCTGTGTTAAGGAACATAGATGTATGAGGTAAGAAGAATTCATGATTCATTTGATTTTTATTAAGAAAACCTCACAATGTAAAAATTCCCAACTTTGTTATACGAAAGGAATTATTATATTTACTTTTGTGAAAACATGATAGTGCTGGTAGTATTTTACTTAACATCTCAAAGCAAAGTGAAAAAGGACTGACAAATTTTGCTCAGAAGTCATTTTTATTTTATGCTCAAAGTTCTTTTTACAGCATGGGATTCCTGTGCCCATGATTTTTAAATACAGTAAAAGCTCCTTATTCACAGGGGATATGTTCTGTTAAAATACCGTGAATATGGAATGGTAATTTGTATGGGTATGTAGGGGATATGTTCCAAGTTTCCAGAATAAAATAAAAATTATCAAGATAAAATCAATTAATGAGAGATTTTGAAAAATTTCTATTAATTATTATTGTCAGGCTTAGGCAAGGGCTTAAAGAAGTTAGTAAATTTTTCCTGTTTTGCAGCTTTTAAAAGATCTTTCAATCGCAAATGACTCACCAACACGTAAACGGTCAAGCATTTCTGTTTTTACTTTAAGCGGCAACACTACATTTTTCCGCATCGGAACTAATTTTCTTTCCTTTTACTCGATATTATGCAACAAACAGAAGAGACAAAATTATTGCAACGAATGACAAGTTGAAACAATAAAACACTTATAGTGGTGATGGCGGCATTTTATAACAGACATAGCAGCACTGGCTTTTAACAACAAACTTTAGGCTTAATGACAATAAGATTTGTTTTACTTTGATATTAATTTGTCCATTTGGTTTGAATTGCTCTTTGTGTAAAAGTCACCTTGGCATGTACTTGCAGTGAAAAAAGTTGCTGATGCCCGACTGGATCCGCAAATACAGGAATTGTGTCGCAATTTTTTAATCTGCAAATAAGGAGCTTTTACTATACTAGAAATATCCATCAACCTGATGGGTCTGAACCTTTAACCTTGAATCCTAAGGCATGATAACAACTAGAACTCTGGGGCAAATAAAAAAAAGGTATAAAAATATATGGAACAAAAAAGGTAATAACACAGCATAGCATAAAATCTACTGTGATGTCCTAAATATATGGAAAGAAAGAAGTTAGTAAAAGCAGCAAAGCATCAACTCTACTGTTGGGTCCTTCTAACTCTATTCCTTTCCCTAACCCATATTTTCTGGAGACGCCCATCAAAATAAGCAAATTTCTCCATTTTTAACATTTCTAAGGTGAAGAACACCTTAAAAACTTTAAAAATGGAGAAATAGAAATATCTGCAATAGCTGCACATACATGGTCAGAAAAACACAGAATTGAAACTAAGCCAAATTACTAAAACAATTAGAAAAATCTAAGGAACTCACAATTTGGAAGAAAATTTACATCTGCAAGAATAAAAAGAAAACCATGAATTTTTTTAATTCCCAGAGAAAAAGAAAAAAAAATTATTTGGAAGTTCATCGGTCAGCCAGCAGAGAGAGCAGAAATCAACTTACAGGATGGATTACCACAAAACAACAGTTGGAATGCATCAACAATGTCGTGCAAAAGCGACAAAACCAGGTCTGCATAAAAATCAAGAAATACAAGATGAGTCAAAATAACCAACTTATTAATAATGGCTTTTAGTCTTGTGGGGCTGACATTAGAAAGTTTTTTAAAACATTCTCCAAATTTTCCTGACAATTCTTGTGACTGATTTATTCCAATGGTTGAAAATAACCCTTCAGAAGCAAAAGATTTCCTAATACGCCATCAGTGCTTCCCTTCAGTGTTCAACAAAAAATCATTTTCAATGTTTTTACTATCCATTTAATACATCTCAATGAAGAGAAAAATATAAGAAACCATTTTGTTTATGACATTATTCAGCTGTCACACATTTGGCAAAAGTTCTAAAACTTTGCCAGTGATTATATTAAATGGATATAAGGGAATTTTGCTTAAAACTACAGCAAACTTTTTCTAATATTGTTCTCACCAATATATTTACAACCCTAACATTTTTAATCCAAGCGTGACAGGCCTAGAAGGCCCTTGGCCTACCAGCCGGCTGCTGATCTCAAGTCCACATGTGTTAACCACAGAGGTAGATGATCATAAACCAGTGTATGGGTGACATGTGGTCAGCATGTTGGGTCCCCCAGCCGTTATAGCTGTTTTCTCAACCTGGAGTCACTACTTATTGTATCTACCCAAATGTCTCATGATGCTGGGTGGGCACCGGTCCCAAACTGGCCGAAATTCCATGAGAAAATTTTCTTCCCCCATGGAGACTTGAACCAGTGCAAGTCCCATAGCTCTGCGCCAAGGCATCTTGCCTTAACCACTCGGCTACGGTGCAACCCTCATATACAATATATTATTATAACATTTACAAGAATTGATTAGGTAAGACAATATTTAATTGTATTGATATTTCTCAACTATATAAACTGATGTGGATTAATTTCTGTGCATATTTGTATTCTTCATAATAATGCATAATACAACTCGTAATAATAAAATTATAAATGTCTTGTCGAATAGTAGTATCACAAATTATGCAATTTTTATTCCTTTCTCTCTGCATATACATGAGCTGATTATCAATGCAATAATCTTATTTAATTTACATATCTATGGCGCACAGTACAATGGGCTTAAGTCAAAAAATCAAAAATTCTCAATACAAGCAAAATAAACTTCAAGGTGATCTCTAAAAAAAGTATGTTCATCTAGATATTGTGTTTTTTGGAATATAAAAAAAATAAATATTCTAAAACACAGAATATCTAGTAAAACATATTAACTTTAGTGATCACTTGAAGTTTATTTTGCTTAATATTTTATTTTAGAAAGTGATATTTTGAGATTATTTCAATTAAATTATTTTTAGTCTGTTCATCTTACCTCAATATTAATGTTGATTTATTCTTGAACATGTTTCGATAATATCATAATAATCATCAGCATCTTGCCCAGACTGGTTAGATTTATCCAGGGTGTGCAACATAAATTTTATATTTTATAATTATGATATAATCAAAACATGTCAAGAACAAATCAACATTATATTGAGGTAAGATGAACAGACTAAAAATAATTTAATTTATTTTGCTTGTTCTGAAAAGTTTGGTTTTTTTTACTTAGCCCATTTTACTAGTTGAATTTCATGTAAAAATGAAAAATATTCAACTCTCTTTACATCAGGGGAATGCAATGAACAAAAAGTTAGAAATAACAAAGGAAATTAATAATTTCCCAATTCAGTACTATTTCAATTTATGAAACATTAGTTTCTAATAATCCATTAGAACATCTATCATATCTAATCAAAATCAAAGTGGGAGGTAACACTATGAGGTATTACATTAATGAATGAGTTGGAGAAAATGTTTTAACATGTCACCTCATAAAGTTGTGTGTCTTCATGATACCAGTTTCAAAAGTATAATTTTACTTCCATCTTTAGTCAAACTCCAACTGTCTAAATTTCACAGTTAACACCATCTTCTAAACTGCCATCTGGTGTCAATATTATGAACTTGAAAATCAAATTATTCTTGTCAGGAATATCAAAATTCATAGCTTTATATTTATTATTCTGAATGTAGGGGCCTATATCTTTTTCCAAACTAAAGAATAAATATAAAGCAATACATTTTTATATTCCCTACGAGAATAATTTGATCTCCAAGTTCATAAAGTCGACACCAGATGGCAGTTCAGAAGATGGTGTTAATGGCGAAATTTCAACAGTTGGAGTTTGACTGAAGATGGAAGTAAAATTATACTTTTGAAACCGATATCTTGAAGACATGCAACTTTATGAGGTGAGATGTTAAAGCATTTTCCCCAACTCATTCATTAATCTATCATATCGTTTGTATATTCATGAAAACAATATTGCCCGATTTCCAAAGAAACAAGTTTCAAAATTTATACACTTTGAAAGACTTCCCAATAATAGAAATAAAAGCTATTTCAGCAAGTATCAAAACAAACAAGGGATCACTGAATTTCTATTCTTTCTATTAAGTGCTGACATAAGCATCATAACAATAATTCATTGCAAAGGCATTTCCATAAGAGGCAAGTTGGTACAATGCACTTAAGAACTAACACTTACCTTTCTCACTGAACTTGTAAAGGCCAAGGGAAAGTGGATCATGTTTTGGAGCAGTTTCAAGTAACATAGCCACTGTTATTTTAAATTGTCCAAATTTTTAAAATTTTGAAATGTGCCCATCCGCTTAGCAGGGGTACCCTATCCCAACATTCAGGCAACATTTTTATATGTTGAACATACCTTGAAAATATTATTTTTTCAGCACATGTTCAAGCATTATTAACACTCTACAAATTATATATACATAAGATGAAATCTATTATACATTTCTTTGCAGTCAGAATCATCAGAACACATATTGGAATTTAATACAATTATTTACACATTCAGAATAATGATTCAAATCTTTTCCTGAGGATAATGAGTGCAAAGATTTAAAGATAAAGAGATTTACAGTAATCCCATTACACAAGAGCATTTCATATAATATAAGTAAACCATGTATATTTTTATTTCATACTGATGATATAGAGAATAAGGTGTCCTTAATTCAGTGGCAGATTAATTTAAATAAACATTTTAAAATAAATAATAAATTCTTTGATACAATATTATTTGCCGATGATCAAGTAGTGATTTCCAGCTCAGAAGATGATCTAACAGTATGAGGTTCTGAGAAATATACTTTAATTCAATGGCAAATTGCAATATGTCAGTTACAAGAACATAAAAAAATAAATATATATTTTAATTCTTTAAGATCTTTGTGAATATAAAGAAGGTAACATTAAAGAACATGAACTTTGATAAGCAATTGTATTACTCAGCAGATTCAAATGTTTAATAGTAATTATAAATAATATAGGTCCTAAAATGGATCCTTTAGGTGCATCTTATTTCAAATAACAAAAAAAAAACTTTTTTTTTGTAATTTGTAACTATACAATGCAAATAGTTTTTTAAATATGAAGTACATCAATCTAGTATTTTCCTTTCACACTAATTTACCAATTAATAGATAATGACTGGCACAATGAAAATCATGAATTTCTAATCATCATCATAAAACAAAACTATTTCAATTTAAGAAAGAAAAATTAGATTCTATCCAGGATTGGAAAACATTAATTTAAATAAAAACACGAAAAACAAAACTATGTTTTCTAATGTTGAGAGAGATGTGATCAATTTAAAATTATTCTGATTTTAATTATTTCAAAGATAAATTCCTACTAAATTTGATTTTGTTATTTAAAGGTTTGCACACTATTAATCCTAGTATAATCAAAGTGTATTACGTAAAGGTCAGCAAAATATTAGATGAAGACTGAATTGAGAATAAAATGACAGAAGAGCCACCTGTTGCTCACCACAGAGGTGAACAAACAAAGATTAAAGGTGAATGACAGGTTGAGATGAATGGGAGAACAACATGCTACGGTAGATCATAGGAATCCAGTCTTCAAAGAATGAACTTACTCTATATCTCTAATATACAAATAAATAGACCTACTTGCTTGACAAATACATTCACAGACAAGGTGCTCATAACAAACAATTTATCTTAAACATACAAAAGGGCAATGTCATGTGATTAACGGTGAAGACATCATTTGTGTAATTAGTTTCAAAGAAAAATTGTTTAAAACTTACAAACTTGTAACCTTCAAATTATTGACGTGGAACTATGCTCAATTTGGCCAATCCTACTATTATTAAACCCAATGTTCAATTAACACAAAAAAGAACACATGAAAATATAATTTAATTTAAACCAGATTTTAAAACCTAGAGCAACAGACTCTACTGTTAAGTCTGAATGTAACTGAGGCTGTCAAAGGCTACTGATACTGATAAAATACTATTTGTGATCCAATACTTCATTATTACAAGATTCAATATAATTTACAAGTCACTAGATTGGTTGATGTTGTCCATGAAATCATATTAAAATTTCTTGCAAATTTCTGGTCATCATTTGGATTAGAGATAAAACTCTCGGACATATACAAAGGACTTGGGCAGAATCCAAGCTACAGAAATGAAATTCTTACATGAAACGGTACAGAAAAAAACAAGGAGAAATAGAATCTGGAATGATAAAACTAGGGAGACATTAAGTATAGAAAAATTAATAACAGACATAGAAAAAAGTAGACTAAATGGTTTGGACATTTAAAAAGAATGAAAAAGGAAAGACTACCACAAAAATTGTTAAATCTCAAGGTACAAGGAAAATGACCATGAGGTAGACCATGAGAAAGATGAATTAACCAGATGAAGAAAAGTCTACAAGAGAGAGGATTAGACTGGGAAGGATTAAAAAGAAGCAAAGCATGGGAAGATAGAGATTGTTGGAGGCATATTTGGAATCAACCTTCTGAAAGCAGGACATAAGAGGATGATGATGATGATGGATAAAACTTGTCTTAAATTTTTTTCTTTTAATTTTCAGAAATCACTCATATAGCATATAGCAATATATTTTACTGATTAAAACTAAACTGACTGGCACTATTCAACCCAGAAGTTATTTGCCTTGCAGAATAAAACTTCTCACATCCCTATTCTGAGCAGAAGTTATTCAATTATTTTCTGTATGATTATCTCCCTCAAATCACAGTTTTAATGCACATTGCCTTAGTGCAGAGTTACGGGACTTGTGTTGGTTCGAGTCCCCATTGTTAAAGAAATTCAATCATGGAATTTTGCCTAGAAAGGGATTGATGTCCGCCCAGTATCATGAGAAATTTGAGTAGCTACAGTAAGTCATGGCTCAAGATAGAGAAAAGCAGCTATAATGGCTCAACTAACTCCATAATGTATCTGTGCTTCATTGGGTTTTTTAACATTTCTTTTCTTTTTCGATGAACGGGGAGTTAGCCCGTTGCATCAACCCCCAACTTGGAGGACCAGGAGTTTAATTTTGGAGTCCTCTTCTCCTAGATGGGCTGTCTACCAAAACTATCGAGCCCCATCCGCCCGTTATGGAATATTCTTAGCTTCCCTTCACCTCTTGCCCACTGGTAGTCAGAAGACTCACTAAGTAAGCCGTCTGGATCATCACATACATAATGTATCTCATGATATCTAAATATTAATAGAAGAATATGTTTTTAACAAATATCCATCCATAGTAATTCTGCCCGAGGGCAAGTCTTTCACTGCAATCATAGCATTTTCATACTATGCTTTGCAGCTTTACTAGAAAATTGTAGGTGTGGAGCTTCCCGTTGCTTTCCACACTGGTAAAGGATGATGATGATAATGAAAAGGATATTGACGATGATGATGGCCGGATGGTTTTCGGGGACTTTAACAAATAAATAATTCTGAAAACAATTTCATTAATGTACAAATTATTTTTTTCTTCTTCACTTCACGGGTTAGGTAAATTGCTGTTCCGCCTCACAGTTGTTCTGTCCCTCTTTTCACTGGCCTTCCTACATTCCTTGAACCCCCCCCCCCATGGGCTAGACCTTGTCGTGGTAGAGGGGCTCAGTACCTAATGCTCCAGATGACTAGATAGGGAAATCTGGTTTTTAACTAGCTTGCTATCTAGTAAGAGGAGAAGGGAAGCGAACTAGCTCCAAAGCAGGAACCTCAACAGCAGAAGAAGAATATTGTTCTCAATGGTAAAGAAAACAGAAGAAGAAACCTGCAAGACAAAGGGTAGATGGGACTCCAAAGCTTTGGTTAGCAACCTGTCTAGGAGAAGGAAACTCCGAAATAAATCCCCGATACACTAGGGAATGTGGGTTGATAACCTGACCACATAAATAAAAATTTCCAAACTCATCTCTCTTACAAATTTAAATAAATACAAAATATAAATCACATTAGAACTTATTTACTTGCAAGCTGTTTCATAACAATGGTGTTACTGTTCATCTCTTTATCATGGTAAAAAAATATTTGTTTTCTCAAGTTATCTTTATTCTCTTTTTATAAATTTTGTTTAAAACTTTCCTATAAAAAGTGTTTCAAGTTGAAAAAACAAATTAAATTGAGTCTACAACACAATGTCCCTTTTGCAAAATAATTTATAACTTTTCATTTTAAACATTAGCAAAACTTTATAAATTATCAATAAATGGAAAGTTTATATTCTGCATATTTTTTTGAACTTCCAAAAAATATAACTGTTAACTTAATCCTATGAGTTATCCAGTAATTCATTTAAAAAGAATACAGTATATGCAGAAGTATGGTAATCTGTCATTTTCTATAACCATAGGCAACATATTTTTTGCGCGATAATGTCTTTTATCGTATTTACAGCAATGCGACCAATGTATGAAAGTTCAACCTCCTACATTTCAGGGTTGCCAACCTAAATAACTATACTATAATACAATAACTATACTGTAATATTACATATTACAAAATGCATGTGGGAAGTAAAACCACTGCCTTTTATGTATACTACATACAATGTATATACAAAAAATATCCAGAAGGTAGTGTGAATATACATTATACGAAACAAATCACTGTATTTTAAATTAACTGAACTTTATTTGAAATGATATAAAACAATAAATACGCACTTGCTGCCATTTTACACTAATTGGTCTCACGGCCTCCTCTTGTTTCAACTAACAAACATTGTCCACACTGTTAACATTAGTCAATTGTTTATAATGAACGCAAATATTTTCAACAAAGATGTTATTATTTAACTATTATTTATTATTTTCAAAACACCATCACACAAAAAATAATGTACAACACACATTTGTGAACTGTTTACAGAATCTCCAAGTTTCTGTAAAAACCATTTCCCAACCTTGCCTGGTAATATACTATTATTTTAAAAAGAAAAATTAATGCTCGGACCAGGATTCGAACCCCGGATCTCTGGCTATCTCTAATTTAATTTAAAATATAACTTCAAAACATATTTTATGTTGAAAATCATTCCTAAGAAATTACAGTAATTTCTTTCTCTATTAGTACATTGACTAAAATTATGGATGTCCCAAAATTATTTTGTATTCTAAATATTACACTTGTAAAATTATATTTTAGACTGTATTTAAGTTAATCCACAATACAAAATATAAAATGACTTAACTGACTAACTCACTGGCACTATCGAACCCATAGGTTCATGGCCTCATGACATAAGCTCTCCATACATCCCTATCATGAGCTAATGCTTTCCAAACATTCCCTGTATAATCTACTTCCCTCAAACCAAAGTTAATGTTATTCTCCCATCTCATTCTTTGTCTACCAACTGGGTGTTTTCCCTCTGGTTTTCCTACAAGAAGCTTCCATGCATCTCTTTCATCCCCCATTTGTGCCACATGTCCCGCACATCATAGTCTACGAGACTTAACAGTTCTTATTATATCTGGCTTCCTATAAAGACCATGTAATTCACTGTTATGTAGTCTTCTCCATTCACCTCTCTTTGGTCCAAAAATTTTCTTAAGAACTTTATTCTCAAATACTCGTAATCTCCTCTCCTCCCTTAAAGTAAGAGTCCATGTTTCACATCCATATAATATAACTGGTAGAATAAGTTTTATATATTTTCAGTTTAACACTTTATTGAAAGGAGTTGGGACATCAAGAGTCCCTGTAATACTCAATAGCATGCATTTCCAGAATTGAGCCTATGTTTAATTTCTTTGTGATTATTATTCCTAGGTATTTGAATTCAGCCACTTCCTCAAAATTTCCCTCATTTGTCATTAGTTGTCCATTTCCATTATATAATGTATTTCTATGTGTGACCATATATTTAGTTTTACTGATACTGGAAGTAATTTCCAAGATAAAGTTTTTTCAGTGCAGACAAATTGGTGGATGGTTCCTCATCCTTCCCCACTTTTAGCAAATTCCAAAGATATGAACATATTGAGGTTGTTATCATGAAAAAGATGTTTGAAAAAATGTTACAGATCTTCACGATCCTATCTAGTAAACACCAAAATGATCATGACCAAAATTTATAATATGTGTGTGTACATGTCCATTAATGGTCTAGAGGCCACAATTTTTGTTTCATCAAAATCAAACCTGGCATACAGCAATTAATTTAAAAAAAAGTAAGGTTGAGTTCATTAACCAACAAAATTGGACCATTAAAATAAACTGAAAAGGGATTCTTCTAAAATCAGTAAAATTCAACCATTAGAGTGCAAAGCAACGAAACCAGGTCTGCATAAAATACTATAAATATGAGGTGAGTCAAAATATCCAACTCATTAAATAAATAATTAACTGATGTTTTTATTATTGATTTAACATTTCTCAATGAAAGATAAATTATATTTGAAGAGAAAAATTTTTTACAACGTATATAAGAGAAAAATTTGCGCCTAGATTGTAACTCACCTCGGTAGCTCAGTTGGTAGAGCACTTGGCCCAGAAAGCCAAGGATCCCGGGTTCGAGTCCCGGTCTAGGCGAAAATTTTTCTCTTCAAATATAAATAATTAACTAATCAATTGAGTTGGTGTTTACTTGATGAAAATCCATATTCATTAATTAAATATGAAAATTAAATAAAACTAAGTTTTATTTTTATTTAATTAATAAATAAAATTAACTGATAAATCTAACTAATCTTTGTCATTATAACCAATACTCTGCAGAAGTTCAAAAAAATATAGCAACTACAAAATTTGCAAATTCAGGACAATGTGTTATTTTGTTTAAGTAATATGTAAGGAATCAGTAAACTCACCAGTGATGACCAGCCGTCCCTTGGTGGCACTTAGTCTTGTTTCGCCAGTAAGTCGATGTTTTGTTCTACATTGATATGATTTATAACCATCTTCAGGTCCAACATCACGAATATGTAATTCACCAGATGGAAGTACAAGATATTTGCCATCTGTAAATGTACAAAATAAATATAGTAACTGCAGAAACAAACACTTCAAGCAACACTAGCTCATCACCTATTGCAGTTTATAATTAAAATTAACCTTAATTACAATTAATTTCAATTTATTTCTTTCAATTTCTATAAACACATATAATAATTAAATGTATACAATAAATGTATACAACAAATCTATGTATATCAACAGTTTTATATATAGGGCTACTCAGAAAGAAGGTACAGACTTCAAACATTTATTTCTTCCAAAGTACAAAAAATGGAAACACAGTTCTAACGTTCCTAGAAAGAGAGAAGTTTAAAGTTCTGATAGCGGCTGCATTGGCACTGTTGCTTGTCATGTTAATTGTTTGTATTAAAATGGCGACACAACACGACGTTGGATTGGAAGAGTAGGAGCAGAAAATCAACTTCATTACCGGTGGCCTCCCAGGTCACCAGACCTAACCCCATGTGATTTTTATCTGTGGGGTTATGTAAAAGACCGCGTTTTTATACCCCCCCCCATGCCTGACACTCTTGAAAATCTGCAACATCGAATTGTTGAAGCTGTGAATTCGATAACTAGAGACCAGCTGATTCGTGTGTGGCAAGAAATGAGCCACCGTTTTGATATTTGTCGTATAACACATGGTGCTCATATTGAATGCAATAAAATAGTGGAATTTGAACTTTTCTCTTTCCAGGAACGTTGGAATTGTGTTTATATTTTTTGTAGTTCTGAAGAAATAAATGTTTGAAGTCTGTTTCTTCTTTCTGAATAGCTCTGTGTTTACAATAATAACTTCATACCAAATAATTTTATGTTGAAAATAAAGTCATACTACTATACATTATAAAATAAAAATGTATGTACTAGAAAATTTAGAATCATTGATTCTTCATTTCAATGGATGAGAGAGTCGCTTGTAGTGTACATTTATATTAAAACAATTTATTTTTCCATTACTGCACTTTTATATTACTTTCAGTATATTTCTTATATTTCATATCCATTAATATAACCAAATTAAAATGATTTTATTGAATGAGAGCAACACTTAGCAAGACTTAAAACAGTATATTATGATGAATGGAACAATCCATTTGATATTACTGATTGATACAATGAAATAATTAATTTCCACGAAGAAGAACTATCACAATTAATTCTTTCAATGACATCTTGCCATGTGGTACTCTCCATCAATGGTAATAAAGATTTTGTACATAAAATTTGTTCTTTTTCGTTAAATTTTGTTTGATTTTATTCAAATATATTCATCAAATTGTATCTCAATAAAACTTTAAATAATTGGAATCATGTTTGTCACTTTTCAAACTAATAATAATTTGTACTGTCAAATAACCATTACATTGCATTATCAAAATTTCAGTTCATTTCATAAATTTACTTAAAGGGTAAGTAAAGTATCACAGAAACAAATACATTTGTAGAATAATTATTAAGATATTTGGTCTATGTATTCTTACCTCTTATGGTTGTTGTTGTTGAACATATGTTTCAAGGCTTCTGAGCCCCATTTTCAGCGATTACAGACCGATTTTTCAAAAGTTCTTGGTCCTGATTCTTGACTCCTGCTCCCACTGCCTGTGGTCCAATGAATTTGCTAATGAGGTTCCTTTCTCCAGGAATTTCAAAATTCATAATTCCTTCCTTGTTCTTCTGTATGTAGATTTTTTCCCATATGGTGAGTTCATTTGTGTTTTCTGTTTTAATATTTTTGTGTTTACATCTATTTTGTGTTTTTCTGACCAAACATGAGCAGCTACTGCAGATTTTTCTACTTCCCCCCCTTTTTTTTTACATTTCTTATGTGTTCTTTAGTTCTAATGGTTAAATTTATTTTTGTTTTCCCTATGTATATCATTCATTGGACCACAGAAAGAGGGAGCGGCAGTCAAGAATCAGGGCCGACAATTTGAGAAAAATCAGTCTGTAATCACTGACGATGGGGCTCACAAGCCTCGAAACATATGTTGAACAAAAACAACCATAAGATGTAAGAATACACAGACCAAATATCTTAATTATTAAATAAACTTCTTAATGTTACTTCCTATTGTATTTTTAAAATAAAAACAATTGTAGGAATTATTATATTAGTAAATAAATAAATATATTAAACATTTTTTTATGTATCTACAGGTGTTATTGAAACATCATCATCTACAAAAAAAAAACTTAGAGTATTGTTGTAATGTAAAAAACAACAAGATTTAATTTATAGATAATTAAATACCCTTAAATCTCTTCTTTTTTTTAAATTTTACATTCAAACTAATGAAAAATATAAATCATTGCAACGCTTCCCTATGAATAAAAAACAGATAAATAGACTAAAAAATTAATTTATTCATTTTTAACTGTAAAAATAAATCTCTTAATATGGCATATGATATAAGCATTTATGTTGAAGCAAATTTTGAATATTTTAAAACTAAACTGTTTCCAAGCTAAGTTCCAATTGTACTGTAAACAAACTTGCATAAGGTATTACTCCGCTGATTCCATCTATTGGGGCAACCGGGTGCTATTATTACCCGGCATATGAGTGAACTGTCTAAGGAAGTATCAATGATAGAAACATTTTTTCTAGGCAACATCGTATTTTTACGGGATTAAGACTGAATACAAGGTAAGATGATACTAATAATTAGTCATTTCCATTTCCAACCCTACATATGGGACCTACCTAATTGGACATTTTTCCATGATGTCGATAGATATCCTTTATTTGCAATTTCATTAGGTCTACGAACGGAATATGTGCTCAAATGCTGACTCACCTGTTAAATTCTGCTGTTATTTTCGTCACATCCTCAATGGCTAATGAAGGATATTTTCACAACACTGTTTGAAAACATTGAAAATAATTCCTTTCTCTCTGCTTTTCAAAGATTTTATTTTTTTTTATTTTAGTCCACTGCTGTGGTCTTGAGTGCCTTGTCACGCAGCGGGCCCGGGTCGATCCCCGGTCGGAGGATAAGTTTCCTGGGTGAGGTTTTTTTCGGGGTTTTTCCTCACCTCTAAAATAAATGTCAGGAAACTTTAAGGCCCAAATGGTGTCTGAACACCATCTGGCCATCATTATCATCAATATCATATTTGCCTAATTAGCTTAAGTTTAGTTTAAGGCCTCTCCTGGTGCATCATTACCATCATCATTAACTCTCATATCATCGGGAAGCGTAATCCCACCTTCAGGGCGCTCCAACCTTAGAAGTGGGTTACAAGTATACCATGCCAGGGAAGGAGAGAAACGAGAAATGTCTAAATGACATTTGGGGGAGAAAAAAAATTTATTCTTCAAAGATTTGTATAGGAAAATCGTCCATTTGAAGCAAATGAAATTCTAAAGTATTCTTCATTGTGCATGCATAAGACTTAAACAATGAAATGCTTATTTATATAATCTATTAAAATTGTAATTATATATTTTAAAATTCGTCCATTAAACTTATATAGACATGTGCTAGATAATATATTTTTTATTTTATTTATTTTTAGTGTTAGAAAGTGGACTACATTTTCTTACATATTTCAAGGTAAACAGTTATTCAATAACAACACAGTCCAAACATCTGGTTTTTTTACAATGCAACTGGAATTTAGCTCGGAAGAGATATAGCACATTATTAATTCGGATTAATAAACCAGCATAGATATATAATTAAGCTACAATAGTGAATCTTCAAAAAACGGAAAACTTGCTTATAGTAAAAGATTTGACAAATTTTTGTTGGGGACTCTAAAGTTATAAATTTATAAAAAGTGACAAACATAAGAACAATATTTTGTATACTCAGTGTGTGTTGTGTGTGTGTATATATATATACAGAGAGGATCTACCAACCTATGGCCAGGCTGGCAGGAAAAGCGAGTTATGACTCACAGTGAGCCGTGCAGTTGCCCTTCTCCAGCTAGCCTGGCCATGGGTCGGAAGATCCTCTCTATATGTATATATATTGTACAAGTGAGAAATAAATTAAAAATTACATACAACATAATATATAAAATATATAATTTCTTAATCTAAAATATGTATCATTTTATATTTGTATTAATAAACATGCACTTGCAATATAAATTTACTTTTTTCATTTATAAAAACTATAAATATATACATTCAATACATTATATTTTAAGTTGCAGTAATGGAAAGTTACATTAAATAAATAAATTTCTGTTTTGTAATTAAATTAACATTTGCAATTATGGACAATTATTATTTTGAAAAGAAAAATTAACCCATTTGACAGAATTTGAATACAAGACCTCTACTTTTATATGCTAGCATACTAACCATCACACTACCCAGACATCCAATGCAACTATACATTTTTCCTTCCTCATATACAATTCTCTTCGCTTCTAATTCAAGAAGACATTTAATGAGAATGCCTATATGCCTTGGACGATAAGAGAATTGTATATGAGGAAGGAAAATTTAATGGTTGCGTTAGATACCTGGGTAAGGTAATGGCTAGCACAATAGCATGTAAAACTACAGGTCTGGTTCAAATCCTGGTTCAGGCATTAATTTTTCTTTTAAAAAAATAAATAAATATTACAAAAAGAGAATATGTCAAGAATTGTAATTATAGAAAGAAAAATTATCTTTGCTGTAAATCCAGAACACTGTTGTATATAAAAAAAATAGTTATGGGTTTAATTAAAAATTATGCAAACAAATATTATTTAATTTATATACTGTATATGTATATAGTATTGTTAAATAGATTATCCAAGTAAAAATTGACTTATTCTTTTTCATTTGTAATTTTCAATCTATAATTAGTTATTTTAGCAATCATATAGCCAAATTATTAACAAAAAATCAAAACACAAAATTGCCAAACTCATGCAGAATTAGAGCTTAATTAAATGTTTTGTTTAAATTCTTAGTGCTAACAAAAAAAATAACTACCTGATATAACAAAGTAAAAACATGGACATGGGACGTACAGGATCTTCTTAATCTACACATAAATGCAAGAGTCCATAAAGCCTTTGGAAGTAATTATATAAATGATTTAATGAGAGAAGAATAAACAAATTAAAGGTTCGGTGGAAAAATATTTTTTGCTAATTTTAAAATTATAAGAAAATACTACTCAAACATTTAATCAAAGTTTTGTGTTACAACTTTATCCAAAGAAAATTTACAAAAAATGTTATAAAGTAAACATTTAGCTTTTACAATGAGATTTTCGCCAATTAATTTTTCATAAATGTTTTTTTTTGAAGTACAAGGAAAATGTATTAATTTGATAAGAACTTCCAAATGCCTTTTTTAGAACTCTATTTCAAATTACTGTAAGAGCAACTTCTGTGGAGAAAATAACATGGTTTTTGTCAGATTTTTTTCAGAAAACTACAGAATTAAAGAAAAAAATTTCATTAACATTTCTTAAAAATAGTAGTTCACAATGTTACCCTGATCATGTTACCTTTATATTTTTAAAAAAATCCAGGATCAAGTAATAAAAAATATATTTTATCAAAATTTAATAGAACACAAATCTATTGGGTAGGATCTAATTGTAAATTAAGGAGGAATTTCAGAACATTCATTATGAAAAATGTGTTTATTCTAGAAGAAATAGAAAAAATCTAAACAGTGACTTACTTAGCTTAATATTTGTTGTGTAATACAACTTTTAAGAATTTCTAAATCCCATACTGATACGTTACAATATGACATTTCTTTTTCTTTCTTTTTAATTAAATCAAATGCAACATTTTGGTTCTAGTACAATGCATTTAACTGTCTTATCTTACTATCATTTCTATCATTATTTTCATCACAATATACATAACTAAATTAGTTTTTATTTTAAAAATACAATAGGAAGTAACATTAAGAGGTTTATATTATTTTTAGTCTGATCATCTTACCTCAATATTAATATTGAGGTAAGATGATCAGACTAAAAATAATATAATTAAAATAACCTCAATATATCACTTCCTAAAATTAAATATTAAGAGGTTTATTTAATAATTAAGATATTTGGTCTGTTTATTCTTACCCTTATGGTTGTTTTTGTTGAACATATGTTTCAAGGCTAGTACATAGATTGGTAAATATACTCATGAACATGAAAAATTACGAGTCAGAGAAAAAACACATAAGAAAATTGTTTCGGTAAAAAAATGATACACAAAAAATTGAGAAGGTACAAAAAAACAAAAATTGAGGAACAAAACCACTCTTCAGATAGAAAAACCAAAAGATAAGAAATACAGGAAATTCACATATCACCCTTGGGCACACAATAAATTTCAAAAGATTTTCAAAAAATGTAATATTAGTTTAGTATCAAAGAATGATTATAGTTTAAATAAACTAATAAAAACCAACAAAAATATAAAGATTAATGATGGTAAAAAAATCAGGAATATATCAAATAAAATGTGCAGACTTGTCATAAGATATACATAGGGAAAACAAAAAGAAATTTAAATACCTAAGAAATGTAAAAGAAGGGGAAGTAGAAAAATCTGTAGTGCCTGCTCACGTTTGGTCAGAAAAACACAAAATAGATGTAAACACAAAATTATCAAAACAGTTAGAAAACAAAAATGAACTCACCATATGGGTAAAAATCTACGTACAGAAGAACAAGGAAGAATTATGAATTTTGGAATTCCCGGAGAAAGGAACCTCATTAGCAAGTTCATTGGACTACAAGCAGAGGGAGCAGGAGTCAAGAATCTGGGTCGACAACTTGAGAAAAATCAGTCTGTAATCGCTAAAGATGGGAGCCTTGAAACATATGTTCAACAAAAACAACCATAAGAGGTAAGAATACACAGACCATATATCTTAATTATTAAATTAGTTTTGTTACTTTGGATAATTGCATTGACATAGATAATTAAAATCCTTAAATATTTCCACATTAAAAAAAAAGTTTAATTTGCAAAAATATTTAAAAAAACTGTGTAACGATTTTCCCATTTTTATTTAAAAAACAATATCATTGTATTCCACAGAGGTTACCCTGACAAAGCTGGAGGGAGTTTGGATTAACCATAAAATGGTTAATTAAGAGGAAAATATCTGCAGAATAGGATGAGGTGACCAAAATCTTCCATACATAACCTGTAAACAAAACAAGACCTAGTACCATAATGGTTGCCATCCATAAAGATTTCAGTTTTTTCATTCTCCAACCAAGACGATACAAATACGTAATCAGCTACAAAACTTGGAATGTGACATTTAATTATGGCCGTATTTCCTCGCAACACGTGCTCGTCCATTACATTCACCTCATACCGTTGCGTGACCACTGTAAGAAATCAACAATCAATCAATAGTAAAGCTAAACTTTACCATAATCGGAAGGTGGAAGAAAACGATTTCCTTGTGTGTCTTCCCAACCGATTATCTCGACGTGATCAGAAACAAACGATGGCACATTGCATTTGAAGACAGCTGCATTTCCCTTAATTACAAACACATCATACACTTGTGCTTCGTAGTATTGGTTCACCACTGTAACAAAAGTCATTATCATTAATCTTAATCAGTAAAATTAACCTACGATCAACTCCAATTTGGACCTAAAAGGGAATATAATAAAGTTATGTTAATTACATGTTATCCTGCAATAAATAAAGTAGAAGTGAAGGAACATGAAAGTGGTAATATATATTATTACCATAATTTGTGATGGAATTAGGAGCAGTCGAAAATGAACCATCATCTGTAACCCACTCCACAACTTGTACAAAATCTGCGACGAAACTTGGGATAAGACATTTCAGAGTTGCTGTATTTCCTCGAAGAACAAATTCATCAATGACACGAGTTTGGTAGAACTGATGTACCACTAAGAATGATAAGCAAAACTGTTATTGTTTCAAGAGTAAGCTAAGAGAAAACAAAACTGTAAAGAAAAAGAAGTATATTAGTATTCTCCAAGATATTCCTGAAATAAAAAATAAATAAATAATGATAAATGGGACGGCAATATTTATTATTACCATAATTGTTGGTAGAGGCAGAGGCTGCAGAAAACGAACCATCATCTGTGATCCATTCAATTACTTGTACAAAATCTGCGACGAAACTTGGAATCAAACATTTCACAGTTGCCGTGTTTCCTCGAAGAACAAATTCATCGTTCACTCTGCTCTGGTAGAACTGATGAACCACTACACATCAACAAGGATAAATATATACGTTTCTTATAAGAAACTAATAAAAATGGGCAGGGGGTGAAGACTGCAGAAAAAAAAAAATTATTTCTTATATTTTATTACATTTATTACCATAGTCAGAGCCAGGAAGGTAAGTGTTTCCTGTACTATCCAGCCACATCTCCACAACCACAAAGTCAGCGACGAAACTTGGGACTTCACATTTCATGACGGCACTGTTCCCGCGGATCACATATTCATTATGTCTTCTGCTTCGTAAGACTGCGACACAACTGAAATAAATTACAATTATCCCAAGAGGGAAACATATCAGTAATCATTACCGTAATTGCTAGACTATAGACGTAGAATAAGTGTGAATCTCTCCTTCGTCTCCTATCCATGCCTCGACAGCGACGAAATCAGCCACAAAACTTGGTATCTTGCACTTCATTACAGCACTATTGCCACGTATCACATATTCATTCTCTGCTTCAGTGACATAGTACTGAGCTACCACTGCAATCAAATGTCATCACAATCATAATAGCTTAGTAACTAAATGTATCACAACACATGCGTACCATAGTTCTGTGTCGATGGAACAAGCACTTCCCCATCGTTAGCAATCCACGCCTCAACCTGGACAAAGTCTGCCACAAATGAGGGAATACTGCATTTTAAAACAGCCGTATTTCCACGGATCACATATTCCGTCATAATTTCTGCTTCATAGAACTGATTCACAACTGTGAAAGGAAATTATTTAAAACATCACCGACATTTAAAATATACATAGATATTGTATTATAGGAATGGTCAAAGAAATGTAAACAATGGGATTAAAATTAAAGAGAATAAATACATACATAAGTTATTATTTGCAGATGACCAAGTGGTAGTCACTTCAGGATGTGAAGATGTAATCCATATGGGTAGGAAACTAGAGGAAGAATACTCTAGATGGGATTTAACAATTAATTATAATAAAACAGAATATATGAGCACAGATCTTTCCAAGGAATTTGAAATAAAGGAACAAATATTAAAACAGTGGAATATTTTAAGTTTTTTTTTCAAATGCCCCAGGTTTGTCGTTTGACATTCCTGGTTTCTCTCCTGGCTAAGCGTACTTGTAACCCACTTGTGAGGTTGGGGCGCCTGGAAGGCAGGGTTACGTTACCCCGATGATATGATGGGTGATGATGATGATAATGGTGCGCCAGGAGAGTCCCTAATCCTAAGCTTAACCTAAGATGAATATGAATGATGACGATTACGATGGCCATATGATTTTGGGGACCGTTTGGGCCTTAAAGTTTTCCTGACATTTGTCTTACAGGTGAGGAAAAACCCCGATAAAAACCTCACCCAGAAAAACTGTCCCGACCGGGGATCGAAACCCGGTCTGCTGCGTGACAAGGCAGCACACTACCCCGAGACCACAGCGGTGGACATATTTTAAGTATTTGGGATCAATAATTCAAAAAGATGGTTCATCCGAATTAGACATCGAAAAAAGAATAATAGAGACAAAGAAAGATACTGGCATATTAAATTCTATTTTATGGAATATGAATATAATCAAGAGGACTAAATTATTAATAAATAACACAATTGTGACAAGTATTTTATTATATGGTGCGGAAACATGGACGTTAAAGCAAAAACACAGAAATGAATTATTAGTCACAGAAATGGACTTTTTAAGAAAATTGGCAAGAATATCAAAATTAGACAAAATAAAAAATAATACAAGAACTATGAATGTAGAAAAGGATATTGTACAAGAGATTGAAGAAACCCAACTAAGATGGTATGGGCATATAATGAGAAGAAGGGACACAGAAATAAACAAAGAAGTATTAAAATGGATACCTCCTGGAAAAGGGAAACCAAAGCCAACATGGATAAAGGGAATTCAAGTCAACATGAAGAAGAGAAATATGACAGAAGCAGACATGCAAGACCGGGAAGTGTGGAAGAAAAAATTGTATGTTTTGGTTGAGGATACCTGTGTAAATAACAGAAACAATCCTGAAATAAAAATATATTAAAATTTGTAAAAAATGTTGCCAACTTTTCCTGCAATAAAAGGTATTGATTGTTTAAAAATATTCATAAAAATTATGTTAGAGGGGTATGTAACTTTACCATAATTTGAAGACGGTAGGTAAACAGTCCCCTCGCTGCCCACCCATGCTTCCACTTTTACAAAGTCAGCTACAAATGATGGTATGTTACATTTTAGGACGGCTGTGTTTCCACGAATCACATACTCTGAGACAACTTCTGCTTCATAGTACTGGTTAACAAACTGAACAAGTAAGTTAATTTTAAAAACAGTCACCTCAAAAACTGCATATCAAGGTTATGAACAACTTTGTCATTTTAAATTTGTAAATAATGTTAATAGAATGGAAAACTACTTTATATTCTAAGCTAGAAAGAACATTTTAATCCACTCTATTAACAAAAGTTTTAATACTGTAATAACAAATTAGACAATAATGTATTGAAAATTAATAATAATGATAATGTATACATGAAGATAAAGTTAGACAATGTAGCTATTTTGCATCAGAATACATTTAACTTTCACAGAAAATTACTATGAGGTTTAATTTAAGAATTAAATTAATATTTTTAATACCTCACCTCATATTCTTTATTCTTCTAAACTGCAGTTACGGATCTATATCTCCATCAAAAGTAACATCTCGTCGACTGGTGTTATGTCGTTTCTTGGCGGTTTTCTTCTTCCTTCTATTGGTGGACCGATGAACCTCTGGATCAAATCAAAATTTGCAGGAATTTCGAAATTCATGAGCTTTTCTTGTTTTTTTTTTTTGGGACACGGAAAGAAAACAAGAAAGAAAAACTCATGAATTTTGAAATTCCCGCAAATTTTTATTTGATCCAGAGATTCATCGGTCCACCAATGGAAGGAAGAAAAAAAAACTGCCAAGAAACGACATAACACGGTCGACAAGAGGAGATATAGTTCTGTAACTGCAGTCTAGGAGAATAAATGATATGAGGTGAGGTATTAAAAATATTAATTTAATACTTAGAATACATTTACTCTATTCTGGAAAGCAATGGTAGTTCAATAATTGAGGGGGAAAAGAGGGGTCCACAATCTAAATTGCTAAATAAATTAATGAAATGTGTTGAACTTTTATACGAAAAAAATCACTATAAGGTTTAATTTAAGAATAAATTAAGATGCCTCATATGCAGTCTTCTAATGAATGTATACTGTGTGGAAATGGACAGAGAACATTTAACAAACTGTGTAGCTCTTCAAAATTATCAAGATGTGACATCCAAGTGTTGGGAAGCAAGAAGGAGAATAACTTTGTTGTTAACTCCAGAGCATTAGCTACATATATACATTTTGTATAGCCTGCTGTAGGCACATAAATTGCACCTCATTTGCTGTTATTCGGCTTTCATCTCTTCTTCGTATTGTCTATGCTTCACTAAAGTAAAGTAAAGTGATCCCACAGCAGGCCCGGAGGCCCTTGGGGTAGTAGGAGGTTAAGGCTCCCACTCTTTCTAGACAATCAGCACTCTATGTCAGCCGGGTTGTCAGCCCTGTGCGTGATGGCTGCCTTTACCCCCAGAACAAGCGTCTGGTACTCATTTCCATTAGAGGCTGAGTCGACCCCAGGGCCATAGTGCCGTCAGAGAGTTTGGATCAGTTTAAAAATCCTGATCCCAACGGGACTTGAACCCTTGACCCTCCTGCTTATAGCGCAGTGCCTTAACCACTACGCTATGGCGTGCCCCTATGCTTCACTACCATATCTTAATACTGGTCTTGCAAGAATCTTATAAAGCCATAATTTTGTGTTCTTTTGTACTAAGCAGTACAATATGTAACTGTATTTCTAATTTATTGTTTATATAATAAACATATAAGATTCAATTATTTGGTGTGTTTGTATTATGTAAATCTTTTAATCTTTGAGGCCTGAAGTATAGACACTGCAACTAAATTTAGAAACAACAAGTGTGAGAACTAAGAAATAAACACATTTCATCAAGATTTCACCTCATATCCAGTCTTCTAAGTAGACTGCAGTTTACTTAAAATAACTTAGAAGACTGGATATGAGGTGAGGTATGAAGCATTTTAATTTAATCTTAAATTAAACCTCATAGTGATTTTTTCCTATAAAAGTCAATATACTGTCACATGAAAGCCACATCATCTAAATTTATTTTCATCCATAATAATAATGATTTTCTTCAACAATAAAATGACTCTAATTACAATTATGAATTTAACAAATGTTGTTCAATACCTTTTCTCACAATTTCCTCCAAATATCTCAATGCAGACAGCTGGAACACCTGAAAAACTTATCAATTCACATAAAACAAAAGCAGGATGGGGAATCAATTACCCTGATTAGAGTTAGCTTCGGTCCTTGTATATATGTCGCCTGAATCATTCTGCCACGATATGACCGTCACAAAATCAGCAACGAATGATGGAATACTGCACTTGAGGACTGCTGAATTGCCTCGAATCACATATTCATTGTTCACTTCTGTCTGGTAAAACTGCTGTACAACTGGAATACAGACACATTTACATCCTATCGTTTGGGACCTTATTTACGATTTACCATAATCAGAAGTTGAAGGATAGAATTCATCTCCTTGGTCGGTGTGCCACGAAACAACACTAACAAAGTCTGCTACAAATGACGGTACTTGACACTTGAGAACGGCTGAGTTACCACGGATGGCATATTCCTTGTTAACATCTGTATCATAGAAACTGCTGCACCACTGCAACCAATCACAATAAAGCTGACACCAAATCCCACACAATAATATTTCTAGAAGACACCAAATATAAAAAAAGGTCTTTTTTTATCCCCTTTATTAAATATGCATTTTGCAAAGGAATAATGTGTTAAAAGAATGTTTTTTTTTAGCAAGTGAATAGTTTTAAATATCTAGGTCTCAATTTATCATATGTTAAAAATTGAAAATATTAATGATAAAATAAATAAATTCAATATAATGTGTGGCACTATTAAAAGAACCCTTAAAAACACAAGAAAATAAACAAAAAAATGAAATTTTATAAAGTAATAGCTGTTCCTGCATTGATGTACGGATCAGAATATTGGACGATCACTGAAAGACAAGAACAAAGATTGGAAGCAACTGAGATGAGATTTTTAAGAAATCTAGCAGGATATACTCTGCTGGATAAGAAATGAAATGAAGATATAAGAAAGGAACTAAATGTTTTGAAACTTGCAGATTGAATAATTATATATAAGAACGTCTGGAAAGAACATGTTGATAGAATGCCAGAAGAAAGATTTCCAAAATTGTTGCTAAATTATAAACCACATGGAAGGAGAAATGTTGGACGCCCACACAGAAGATGGTCTGAACAATTCTAGCTTTCATGAAACTGGGATGAGCAAACAGGCTTAATGCCTGGATGATGAAGAAGAAGATCTCCTTTTTCTAAAAATTGTTATAATTTATATGCATTTTCATCATAAAAAAATTCAATAAATATTTACAGACTTTAGTTGTCTTTGAGATATATTTTAAATAATATTAAGACAGATATAGTTATTCAAAATTTGTGACAGAAGTTACAGAATGAGAAAAGTAGGCTTGATCAGAAAACTTTGTGTTTCTTAAAGTTTTGCCAGAAGCTGCATCTGGCATTTTCAAACATTAGATAAATAGATTTCCTCAATTTGTCTTAATGGTGCATTAAGAAAGATATTTACAAGCCCGTGGATCATAATTATGGAATTTCAGTTCCCAACTGTATCCGATGTTCTCTGAAGTCAAATTGAATTAAAAAACTTAAGAAATAATGAACTGCGGCAAGAATATTGGAACAAAACTGCTAATAGATTTTAGATACTGAAATGTTCAGATGAAAATGTAGCAAACAAAAAATAAACTGACATAAATAGAGAACGGGAAACTATTAAATTATCAGAATTTGTATATTATTTAAAAAAGAGGTAAAATATATGGTTTAATGATGAATGTGCCAACATTGTAAAGAAAAGAAAGCTAGCAAAAATGAATTGGTTACATCAGCCAAATTAAGTAAATTTAAAACAATTGGGTAACATCAGACAGGAAACCAATAGCTTTTCAAAGAATAAAAAGAGGAAATATTTGAGAGAGAAGATTACGATCTCAAAATTAATTAAAAAATAGATACATCAGAGAATTATATCAAATAATTAGGATAGAAAGGACAGAGTTTCAGATTGGAATAAATATAATTAGGAATGAATGGGAATATAACTGCAGAATCCAGGAGTATATTAAATAGAGGGAAAAATTATTTTAATCAGCTATTAAATGTATATGCAGATCAGGATATTGAAAAGGAAGATTTATAGACAATAGAAATACTAGCCACTGACCCAAACACATTAAGAGGTTGAAAAGAAAATATAAAAATTTAAAATACTCTATATTAAGTTAGGTTCGGATTGGATCCCAGAAGAACTGAGAAAATCAGGGAAGAAAAATTGGGCGCCAAAATACATTTGTTCTTCAGTACAATTTGAGAAAAAGAGGCTCTTCCAAATGAATGTAAACAATTCATTTTTATCATACCCAATCTATGATAAAGGAGATAAAACCATACAGGAGTACCTCCATACAAAATTCTAACAAATGTATTAGTATCCAACTGACTCCCTATAATGATGACATACTCGTAATAGGTGATGATCAATGTGGATTTAGAAGATAGAGGTCCATACAAATGCATTATATAATGGAAATGGACAACTAATGACAAATGAGGGAAATTTTGAAGAAGTGGCTGATTTCAAATACCTAGGAATAATAATCACAATTAAGAATGAGATGCACAAAGAAATTAAACATAGGCTCAATTCTGGAAATGTGTGATATTATGCATTGCAGAGACTCTTGTCATCCCAACTCCGATAAACATTAATGGTCAGTGGAGAATACAATACAACAAATACAATGAACCTGAACTTATCACTTTTATTAAATTAAAGAAATTGGACTGGGCTGGCCATGTACAAAGGCTCTCAACAGACCAAGCACCAAGAAAAAGGTGCTTACAACAAGTTTTATGGGGAAAAGACGAGTTGGAAGATGGGAGGATGGTATTAAAGAAGATGCTTGCAAACCTACATAAGTGTTGCAACTGGAGGCTTGATAGAAATGATTGGAGGCAAAAGTTAAGGGAGGCCAAAGCTTGAATTTGAGCCAATCAGCCATTAATGGATGGACAGATATTCAAATACCTAGGAACAATAATTACAAAACAGAATTTGTGCAGATAGAAATTAACATGGGCTTTTTTCTGGAAATGCATGTTATTAAGTAATTCAGGGACTCTTGTATTGGACAGATATTCAAATACCTAGGAACAATAATTACAAAACAGAATTTGTGCAGATAGAAATTAACATGGGCTTTTTTCTGGAAATGCATGTTATTAAGTAATTCAGGGACTCTTGTATTGGACAGATATTCAAATACCTAGGAACAATAATTACAAAACAGAATTTGTGCAGATAGAAATTAACATGGGCTTTTTTCTGGAAATGCATGTTATTAAGTAATTCAGGGACTCTTGTATTGGACAGATATTCAAATACCTAGGAACAATAATTACAAAACAGAATTTGTGCAGATAGAAATTAACATGGGCTTTTTTCTGGAAATGCATGTTATTAAGTAATTCAGGGACTCTTGTATTCCTAACTTCTCTAAAAAATATCAAACTGAAAATATATAAAATTGCTATTCTTCTAGTTATATGGATGTGATTCATGGACTCTTACTTTGGTAAGAAGAAAAGATTACGAGTATTTGAGAAGCTCTTAAGAAAATTTTTGGATAAAGAGAGATGAACAGACAGGTGAATGGAGAAGACTACAAAACATTGAGCTACATCATCTTTATAGGAAACCAGTTGTAATAAAAGCAGTTATGTCTCATATACTGCAATTGGCAGGACATGCAGAATGAATGTTGAATGAAAGAAGGGCATGGAAACTTACTGTAAGAAAACTAGAGAGAAAGGCCAAGAATAAAGTTGGAGAATAACATTAATCATGATTTGAGAAAAGTAAATTATACAAGAAAAACATCAACTCAGGATATAGACGTACAGAGAGCTTATGTCCACACAACTATAAACCTTTTCCTATGAAAAGACCTAGGAAATTATTATTAATAATAAAATATTAGAACAAACTAACACATTAATTACCTCAGATACAGAGTTACATACGAAGAGGAAAAAGATTTTAGTCAAAAAATTATAAAATTTAACAGAGTAACAGGAATTATAAATAATATTTTTAAGCCAAACACAGTACAGCAACACGCACGAACTAGAATTTACAAAACACTGGCCAGACCCATAATGTTATGCCAGTGAGGCCTGGACAATTTGCAGTGTAGATGAACAAAGACTAACTGCGGCAGAAATTAAATTTATGAGACGTACTACAGGTTACTCAAGAACAGACCATAAAAGGAATTCTGAGATTCTCAAAGAATTACAAACAGAATCAATCATGGAATATGTACAAAAATATAGAAACAACTGGAAATCTCACGTAAGAAGAATGAGCAGAACAAGAATACCACGTCAAATCTTAAATTACCAGCCATCAGGCAACAGATATTTGGGCAGACCCTTCAAATGTTGGATTGAGACCATAACAGACCCCTAGGTTAACCACATGAAAGGAAGAAGAAGAACTATGAACCTATGGTTCGATAGTGCCAGTGCATTAGTACAAAGAACAGAAAATTCAAATTATGCAACACTGACAAAAAATAAAACACATAAATACATAAGTAATAAAATTATGTTCATATTTTAACGCAAACTGATTTAAATATAAACTACAGTGATAATAACAGCTTTAATTGTAAACAAATGTTTAAGATAGATCTTACATGTAACATGATCAAATATAATTTAAATATCTCAAATTAAGACTGAAAGAAAAATGAAAATTTTCTATTTTCATTGTAACAATATATTACAATGCAAGGTTGGAAAGTGGTTTTTACAGAATTAAAGAAAATGTCTAAAAACCAAGCGATAGCGAGGATTTTAATTTCTGAGAATCTGCAAAACACTTCACAAACGTGCGTTGTACATTATTTTTTGTGCGATGGTGTTTTCATAATAATAAATAATAGTAAAATAATAACATCTTTGTTGAAAATATTTGCATTCATTATAAACAATTGACTAACGTTAACAGTGTGGGCAATGTTTATTAGTTGTAACAACAGGAGGCTGTGAGACCAATTAGTGAGAAAATGGCAGCAAGTATGTATTTATTGTTTTATATTGTTCAAATAAAGTTGTGTTCATTTAAGATGCAGTGATTTGTTTCGTACAATGTATATTAACACTACCTTTTGGATATTTTTTGTATATACATTGTATGTAGTATACGTAGAGGGCAGTGGTTTTACTTCCCACATGCGTGTAATATTACAGGATAGTTATTTTTATTACAGTATTGATGTTTAGATTGGAACCCCGAAATGTAGGAAGTTGAACTTTCAATCATGGTCGCCATTGCTGTAAGTACGACAAAACGTTCTATTGTGCAATTTTTTTTAATTTGGTTATTTAATTATTTATGTGTGTCCAATTTGCTTACAGAATAATATATATATATATATATATATATATATATATTAATTCTGCCCGAAGGCAGGTCCTTCACTGCAATCATAGCATTTTCATGCTATACTTGCAGCTTTACTAGGGTAGCTTCCCGTTGCTTTCCACACCAGTGACGGATGATGAAGATAATGATAAGGATGAAGATGACGATGATGGCCATATGATTTTGGGGACCGTTTTGGGCCTTAAAGTTTTCCTGACATTTGTCTTACGGGTGAGGAAAAACCCCGATAAAAACCTCACCAGAAAAACTGCCCTGACTGGGGATCGAATCCGGGCCCGCTGCGTGACAAGGCAGCACGCTACCTCGAGACCACAGCGGTATATATACATATACATATTTTATCCGCTCTTAGAGTGATCCTAACATAAACAAATGCCAATTGTAACCTTCCACCATTCATCCCACAATTACTGTCACATTAACAGAGAACACATGTGAAGTATATAAGACATATGATTGTTGATTGGGGTAGATTACAAGAAAGCTGGTGAGATTTTTCACTGAACTTGTGAAATGCATTTAAAATAACTTTTTTTTACCACTAGCTAATCAAAGGTTTGCCAGACTTGTGTTTTAAAAATTTAGATGACGACACAGCAACACAAGACTCGACACTTTCAGCCATTTTGTTTTATTAGAATTGACTAAAGCATGACTCAAATGCATCACCCATATGTAATAAATTATTTTAAGTTGTAATTATTGATTAGGTATATTTTAGAATATATTATATGTTTTGAATATTTTTTTTTTCAAATGCCCCAGATTGTCATTTCGACATTTCTGGTGTTCTCTCCTGGCATGGCATACTTGTAACCCACTTCTGAGGTTGGGGCACCTGGAAGGCAGGGTTATGCTGCCCCGATGACATGAGAGTTGATGATGATAATGATGTGCCAGGAGAGGCCTTAAACTAAACTTAAGCTAATTAGGCGAATATGATATTGACGATAATGATGGCCAGATGGTGTTTGGGGACCGTTTGGCTTTAAAGTTTCCTGACATTTGTCTTACAGGTGAGAAAAACCCCGAAAAAACCTCACCCAAGAGCCTGTCCCAACCGGGGATAGAACTTGGACCCGCCGCATAACAAGGCAGCACACCACCTCGAGACAACAGTGGTGGACATGTTTTGAATATTAATAGTATCATTCACAAAGAATAATAAATATATTCAGAGGATATATTTTTAAATTAATGAAGGGAACTACTTTTTCGCGTACTTGCTGCTTCTACATCATACGTCGTTGACCATAACCAATGAAAAGCGAGCAGGTCACATGGTTTTATTTTGATGAGGATCACTTTAAGAGTGAATAACCTATATATATATATATATATATATATATAAAGGGCTTCCAATATAAAACCGGACCGGCCTCACGGAGTTTCACCTGGCACACAGTGCTGTCTCTTCCTCCCGCAATTCACCCTGCCTGCCATCCGTCGTTGAACTGTTTCTTACCTTATAGAAAATGCTGGAAATATTGTCCTCCCGCAGTTAAACAGGCATTATACCGAGTAAACACATTTAGATTGACACGCTGTAGTTCGGGCACTGTCAAGTTTCTGATTTCATTTCTTATGTTGTTCTTCAGTTCTTCCAATGTGTGCGGATTTGTTTTGTACACTTTGTCTTTCAGGCTACCCCACAAATTTTCGCCAATTTCGTCTAATTTTTCTTCGGTGAGAACCATACGTCTTCATGTGTGTTTCTTATTTTGTACTGAACCAGTGGTCTCAAATTTAGTCACAAGATCGTGGATTGTCGATCTGGAAGGAGGTAATTGTCCAGGAAAGTTCTGAATAAATTCCTCGCGAACACGACGAGCTGATTCGTATTTATAATAACATTTACACACATAAATGCGCTGCTCTAATGTCAGCTGATGTCTCATCTTGTCGAACGATAGTAAACTGACTAGTTCAAGGACGAGCGGCTGGCAGAGTGAAATGCGGACAAGGAGAGAGTGCTGCCTGACGGGTGAAACCCCGTGAGGCCGGTCCGGGTTTATATTGGAAGCCCGGTATATATATATATATATATATATATATATATATTAATGAGTGTTAAAACACTATTCATATTATGAAATGAGTGAAAGAGTTTCAAACACTGTATATAATATTAAGATAAAATTAATATAAAATAAGCTACAAATTTATAATTTTTTATATTATCTGATTAACACTTCAATGAAATTTTACCATTAACTTTAACAGTATTGACATATAATAATATTCTTTTTTTTAATAAACATATATTAAACATTTTAATTTATTACTTTAAAACATTATTCATATTATGAAATGGTAAATAGTTTTGAAATGTACTATTTTATTTACTATTTGAATTACATTTGATCATGTTGAAATATATTATACTGGTTATAATAACATAATTTTTCCAAAACATAACAAATATAGAACTTAACATAAACAACACAATGAAAATTTACTTATCAGCAATAACGTCACATTTTTAGTACCAAGGATGTATTACTAAATAAGAAATAACTCTGAATATGAAACAATAATATGAATATGACAAAAAACTAACAATTTCACAGATGGTAGAGAGATTTGATTAAGAATTAAGGCATTTTTGTCAACTGGTACAGGCACACAAATGAAATAGTACAATAGAGGATGAAAATTATGGTGTAGAAAAAAATAATTTTAAAATGCAACTGGTCTAAAAAGTTATATTCTGATTGTGCCAATGAGTTAATTAAAGTGCAAAGAGTAGTAATGGTTAAATAGCCTAATTACCACTTTATTGTGAAAACAAAGAGTAAGAACGCCTCTTGTGCTCTGAAAGTCAATTTATTCTCTTGTATACATAACTACTCCATTTAAATAGCTCTTAAGTACCTGCTGCGTGTTCATTCTCCTGTGAGGATAAAGAGCATTTCTTCACTTCTTTCTACTACCAATTAACAATTGTAGTCCTTTATTCACCAGTGCTTCTATTATTCTGATTATAATGCTTCATAAATGACTATGCTGAACTAAGTAACTCACTGGCACTATCGAACCTGTTGGTTCATGGCCACGTGGATATAAGCCTCCATACATCCCTATACTGAGTTAATGTTTTCCAATCATTCCCTGTATAATCTACTTCCCTCAAATCATAGTTACTGTTAATCTCCCACTTCATTCTTTGTCTACCAACTGGGCACTTTCCCTCTGGTTTTCCTACAAGAAGCTTCCATGCACATCTTTCATTCCCCATTCATGCCACATGTCCTGCCCATCGCAGTCTACAGACTTAACTGTTCTTATTATATCTGGCTTCCTATAAAGACCATGAATTCATAGTTAAATATGGGAAATAACATTATGAGGTTCTTAATTTGTAAATTAATGAGTCATTTTTAACATCTTACCTCATATTTTATGTTTCTTCAAACACGGGAACTAGTTTTGAGAGAAGGATCTCTCTCATTTTCAACCGACATTATGACTCATGTCAGTTGAAAATGAGAGAGATCCTTCTCTCGAAAACTAGTTCCCGTGTTTGAAGAAACATAAAATATGAGGTAAGATGTTAAAAAATGACTCATTAATTTACGAAAGACCATGTAGTTTACTGGTATGTAGTCTTCTCCATTCACCTGTCTGGTCATCTCTTTTTGACCAAAACATTTTCCTAAGAACTTTATTCTCAGATACCCGTAATCTCCTTTCCTCCCTTAAAGTAAAAGTCCATGTTTCGCATCCATATAATATAACTGGTAGAATAACAGTTTTATATATTTTCAGTTTAACGGTTTTTGAAAGGAGTTGGGAAGATAAAGAGTCCCTATAATGCATAATACACACATTTCTAGAATTGAGCCTATGTTTAATTTCTTTGTACATCTCGTTTCTATTTGTGATTATTATTCCTAGGTACTTGAGTTCAGCCACTTCCTTAAAATTTCCTTCATTTGTCGTTAGCTGCCCATTTCCACTATATGATGTTGAATAAGTTGTTACTATATAAAACTTTACAGCACCTCAGAAAGAATGTGTGTGTATCAATGTCAGCTCATTGCACTTTTCATTATTTAAAATCCATGTGGTATGGACAGTTGCCATTAGTGTGGTTTATTTTCAATAGATGCCCATTTTTGGAGAACACAATATGAACATGATTTATACATATTAATTGGAATTTATTTAATTAACATTAATATGCACCACTGTGTTAATTAACAAGAAAAATTAAAAAAAAAAGCAGTTCCCACAAAAAAATTGTTCAGAGAACCACATGTGGAAAATTTCCAAAAGTTTAACCTAGGGTTCTTTCATATGTGCGACATACCAGCATTTAGATGTTGGTAGGCCTGCAATGATCAAGTGTTTATGGTAATTTTTCTTCCCTCAGTCCAGGTGCAAGTTATTTTCATGTCAAACTTTTTTTTTCCCCCCTAAAATGTATAGGGTGTGGCTGGTACCTGGAAATGGGTTATTTCCAGCCAATGTATAGCATTAATGAGTGGCACCTATACAGGGCTATTCAGAAAGAAGGAACAGACCTCAAACATTTACTTCTTCCAAACTACAAGAAATAGAAACCCAATTCCAACGCTCCTGGAAAAAGAAAAGTCTTAAGTTTGATTGCGGCCGCATTGGTGTTGTCGCTTGTCATGTTGATTGCTTGTATTAAAATGGCGATACAACAGGACGTTGGATTGTAAGAGGAGGAGCAGAAGATCAATTTCATCGCTGGTGGCCTCCCAGGTCACCAGACCTAACACCGTGTGATTTTTATCTGTGGGAATACGTAAAAGACCTTGTTTTTATCCACCTATTCCTAACACTTGAAAATCTGCAACATTGAATTGTTGAAGCTGTGAATTTAATAACAAGAGACCAGCTGATTCATGTGTAATAAGAAATGAGCCACCATTTTGATATTTGTCGTGTAACACATGGTGCTCTTGAATGCATAAAAGAGTGAAATTTGAACTTTTCTCTTTCCAGGAACATTGGAATTGTGTTTCTATTTTTGTAGTTTGGAAGAAATAAATGTTTGAAGTCTGTTTCTTCTTTCTGAATAGCCCTGTATAAAAATACATTATAATACATGATGTAAGTATAGGACTCATGAACCACCCATACCAAGAAAATGATAGGAACGAAAAGATGTGAATTTGTAGATGACCCACAAGAATGAACATCTAATAATGACTATTTAACTCATGCTCCAAATGGTAGTCTCATGTTTCAATGAATTTTCTTTACAACCACAGTCATCGTTTCACCTCACTCTTTATCAGCTCCTGCTTTTGTTGTATAAAAAAGCTTTTTAGTATTCTGAACAGCTCAGAGCATTATTTTTCTCCAACAAATAATTGAGTATAGCAAATTATGAACAGATTCCTTAATTTTACTGAGTTGTTTACTAAAAAAATTAAATAATAACCTATAATGTTGATTATAATATAGTTTGATGTTTCATTATTTCTCCACTTCGGTACATTCTTATAATACTGTGATCCTATTTGGCAAATAAATAATATGATCAAGTTGCAGTGATATACATAACCTAAAATTTCTGATTTGTTTTCAAACATTGCTGTTTACATTAATAAATATTTTAAAATACCGGTAACTATATTTAAATAATGATTTTTTTATTAAATAGCTTAATTTTATTCGTTAAATAGTCCTAACAAATGCCACTCTTGGTTTCCAAATGTTAGATAAATTGGAAATCACTCGTGGCATTACTTATGATAATAAAATAATGAACTATCCTGTAATCACTTTATTAAAATGAATAAAAATCATCCTTTTTTACATCTTTAATACATAAAAATGTGACATTTTGCTTTTATATAATGATAGTTTGACGGTAATTATCAGATATATATTATGTTAGACTTAGTGAATTAAACTATAATCAGACAATAGTTACGTAACATCACAAAGGATATTTCTTGTATATACATTGTATGTAGTATACATAGAGGGCAGTGGTTTTACTTCCCACACACATTTTGTAATATGTAATATTATAGTATAGTTATTTAGGTTGGCAACCCCGAAATGTAGGGAGCTGAACTTTCAATCATGGTCGCCACTGCATTTCCCAAATAAGGAAGCCATAGTAAACATACTGTCATCATACATGCTCTAGGTTTACATATTTTATAAGTTGAACTTTTATAGGAAAAAAAAGAAAATTCAAAGAGTTTAATATAAGATAGGCACCGAAGAATAAATACAGCCTAAATAGGATAATTAAAACCAATAAAAATGAAAAATTCAAAAAGAAAACAAGTAAGGAATTTATCAGATCAAATGATTGTGACAACATTTACATAAGAAAAACAAAAAGAAATTTGAAAACAAGGGTGAAAGAACATCTTAGAAATGTCAAAAATGCTGAAGTGGAAAAGTCAGCAGTAGCTGCTCATACTTGGTCTGAAAAACATATAATTGATAAAAAAAGCCAGTCTAATTAAACAAATAGAAAAATAAAAAGAACTCAAAGTTTGGGGAAAAATCCACATTCAGAAAGACAAGAAAGAAAAAATTATGAACTTTGAAATTCCCCATCAACAGAGGGAAGAAGAAGCAGTTCATCTGATCGGCATAACATCAGTCGATAAGAAAGTACTGAAGATATAGCTGCCCAGGCTTTGAAACCATAGTCTGATTAGAAGACTGGATATGAGGTGAGGTATGAAACATTTTAATTTAATCTTATTTTATAAATACTTAACTCATCTTCATCAACATACCCCACAAATTAAATTATTTTGAGTCTGTGATATCTACCTCAATATTAATGTTGATTTGTTCTTGAACATGTTTCCATTAGTCCTCTAATCATCTTCAGCTAATCGAAACATGTTCAAGAACAAATCAACATTAATACTGAGGTAAGATATCACAGACTCAAAGTAATTTAATTAAAAGAACCTCAAAATGTTACTTCCTAAAATAAAACATCCCTCACAAAATTGGAAATGCTGATAATTACCATCATACTTTTACTTTAATCCATAATTAATTGTAAAAACCATCCACAACATTTCAAGAGATATACAATAGAACTTTGTAGTACTCAATGTGGTTCAAGTCTACAAGATACTTAGAACAAAAAAATGCTGCAACTTCACTTCTTTTATATTACATCTCCCCATTGACTTTATGAGTCAAGTGTAGTACAGCAAATAAAAATGAAAGGATGAAATAAATGTGGAAGTAATAAACTACATAATTAATTTGGTTCCAACATGGAGTACTAAGAAAGCTCTAATGTATTAAAAAGACTCGTTGTTTGTAATTTTTGAGAAAATACCAATGAATATTACCTGCTCTAACATTAACGTCACGAGAATGAATCGAGCCAACAGAGTTCCTCGCTAGACATACGTATACTTGAGCATGTACTTCTTGCCGGTAATCCTCTGCTCTAAAAGCAGGAAATGCTAAGTTTCCATTTGGCAAAACCTGAAAACAAGCAGCATAAGACTATAGGTGACTGCATCTATGGTGTTACAATTAGCATATATGACTGACGTCCCAGGATCCTTCATTCAAATCCTAGCTATAAATGAAAAATTTCCTTTTATTTATATACCCCGGAAAGCTCCACTCAGCAAGAGTAAACTAAGCCAATACTATATTAAATTAATGTTGGGAAGTAAATGTTGAAATTCATCGGAGAACATCTTTTGACAACTCACCTCATATTTTCATGTTTTTCATCATACCATGGTTTCAAACGTGCTCACGTTCATCCTCAGCCACAGCAGTCAGCTCTTCTATTGCACCATCTTCAGCGCTGCCATCTATGGTTGAATTTATGAACTTTGAAATCAAATTTATTTCGTTAGGAATATCAAAATCCGGGGCATGCCGTAGCGTAGTGGTTAAGGACTGAGCTACAAGCCGGAGGGTCGAGGGTTCAAGTCCCGTTGGGGTCAGGATTTTTAAACTGACCCAAACCCTCTGGCGGCACTATGGCCCTAGGGTCGACTCAGCCTCTAACGAAAATGAGTACCAGACGCTTGTTCTGGGGGTAAAGGCGGCCGTCACGCAGGGCTGACAACCCGGCTGATATAAAGTGCCGATTGTCTAGAAAAAAGTGGGAGCCTTAACCTCCTACTGCCCCTAGGGCCTCCTGAGGCCTGTTGTGGGATCAAAAAAAAATATCAAAATTCATTGATCTATATTTATTTTTCTGAATGTATATCTTCTCCCAAACTGTCAATTCTAAAGGTTTATCCACTTGTTTTAAAAGTTTTATTAAATATTAAAACGGTGAAATTGAAAAATCTGCAATTGCTGCACATAGTTTATTAGAACATCATAAAATTGGAAGAGAAGCAAAACTTTTTAAAACAAGTGGATAAACTTTTAGAATTGATAGTTTGGGAGAAGATATACATTCAGAAAAATAAATATAGATCAATGAATTTTGATACTCCTTAACAAAATAAATTTGATTTTGAAGTACATAAATTCAACCATAGATAGCAGTGCTGAAGATGGTGACAATAGAAGAGTTGACGGCTAAAGAATTTCATCAGTCAGAGTTGTGGCTGAGGATGAACGTGAGCATGTTTGAAACCGCGGTATCATGAAAATCATTAAATATATGAGGTGAGTTATCAAAAAATGTTCTCCGATGAATTTCAATAAGTCAATATTAATAAAATTCATATCACATTTTATTGAGATGAATAGTCATAAGATAAAATTAAAATATATACCAGTTGGCAGGTGCCATCGTTCTCAACTGTGTTAAAATATTGTGTTTAAAATGTTATCTGGAGGCCTTTCGGAAGTTAACTTCCATCATCAGCAAGATAAGCGACTGCTACTAGTTGTTGTTTACGACGTTGTAGACTTGAAGTATCATTAGTAGCAACTAATGAAAGGTCTCCAGATAACATTTTAAAACAGATGAGGACAACGGCACCTGCCAAAAGGTATATATTTTAATGAAGAATGAGTAATTTTTTATATCTTACTTCATAGTTTATGTTTTCTTAAACACGGGAACTGCAGTTTTCAAGAGGAAACATCCCTCCCATTTTCAACCGACATTATAACTACCGGATTTTCGTTGGAATCTCCATCTATAACATTGCCATCTGGTGTTTAATTGATGAACTTCGAGATCAGGTCCCGTTCATCAGGAATTTTGAAATTCATGGATCTAAATTTGTTCTTCTGAAAATATATATATCTCCTCCCAAACTGTCAATTATAAAGGTTTTTCCAAATGTTTTAGAAGTTTGGCCTCTTTTTCAATTTTATGACTCTCCAACAAACTATGGGCTGCAATAGCTGATTTTTCAATTTCACCATTTCTAATTTTCTAAGCGTTTCATTGTGTGAGTGTCCAAATTATTTTTGTTCTTCCTATGTATACTTTATTGCAGTAGCTGATTTTCAATTTCACCATTTTAATATTTCTAAAGTGTTCTTTTGTGCGCAAGTGTCCAAATTCCTTTTTGTTTTTCCTATATATACTTTATTACAGTCTCTGCAACCAATTTGATAAATCCAGATTTTTTACTACTTTTGCATTCCCTTGTTTAATTAAGAAGACAAACTATGAGGTAAGATATAAAAAATGACTTATTTTTCAAGAAATTTTTCT
>JASPKZ010001182.1:0-37200 GCA_030220185.1 Diploptera punctata
ATGAAGAATAGGACAAGCGTGAAAATTTTCCCACAGAAATTATCGAGTGCCAAACATGCAGAAAATGATCGAAACAAATAAATTAATTTATTCCCATAGTAATTTAAGATGAGGTAGGATCTTCACCGATGTTGGGTGTCTTATCGATCTAGTGGAGAGATTCTCATATAATTTGGAGTTCCAGGGCTAACTGAAAATATCTAATGGAAATTACACAACCATTATTATATCGGCTGAAATGAAACTTGACTGAGGTTGCTACAGGAGGAAACGAGAAAGAATCTGCGGCCGGATTTCTCCCCTGTCTACCTGATAGCATCGCAGGGACTAGGACCAGCTGAGAATAGACAACCCACAACACCCCCTTGGATTGAACTTATTTTTATAGTATGACCACTAGATGCCTTAAGGCTCGCCAGACTTGGGCCCACACTCACTCGGAACCATATTCAGATAAAACGGCGAATAGACTGTAACTAGGTCAATCTTGGCTAAGCGATGTTAGGGAAATCGCCAGAAACCCAAAAAGTTGAAGATAACAGAATTATGATAGGAAGCAGGGAGGCATTCTATCTTGATGGAGGGCCTGGCACATTCCAGGCTACGGGATAGAGATGCGAAACATCAGCGACCATTAGGAGGAAATTGCACAGCCGCTAGAGACAGAGAAATAGGAAGAGTTAGGAGTGCGCGAATCGGAAGGTGGACCCCCCGTAATAAACGGATCTGAGTCACAGACCTCTCGTTGATCCTGGGGCACTGGCCATAACCCTTGCCGGCTTGGCACTGACGTTTAGGACCATGGAACAACGGCAGGTGAGAGCAAATAGGCATTGGAGAAGTAGTGGCAAAAGGACCACTTAGACACAGATTGACAACAAGGAATTGAAAGGAAAATATAGAATCTTTAGCAGAAGAAGGCACCCGGGTGTTTGGGAGTGAAGTGGGCAGAACGAACCCCGTTCAAGGGAAATAGGATCAAATCCGCCCCTATTGACGCAGCGATTGTTCGGTGAGGTCACCAGCTTACCTAAGGGACATTTAGAGTCAGGGACTCAGGAGCGAGTTAGGAATGCCAGGGCCACTTTTGAACGGAATACATTCTCCGCCTTCATGTCGTGCCCGGTTCTGTCGCTGGCTCATCGGCTTATATACAAGAAACATTAGGGACTTCTGGAGCGACAAGAATTAAAAGGTGGGTCAGGAAGGGCCAGGGCCACTGACTGCGTGAATGGACTCGACGCATTTTCCACCTTCAGGATGGCGCCTAGAGAATGCCAGGCCCCATTGTGGAAGACGGGACCCATTTTCCGCCTTCAAGGACGCGCCCGGCCGCTCGCTGGCTCCCCGACACGATAGCGAGACAGAAATCGCGGATTAGGAGGTGGGGGCGGGCATGACTAGGGCCACCGTCGGCATGGAGGGTATCGACGCATTTCCCGCCTTGAGGCTAGCGCTAGAGAGGTCCGGGCCCCTTTGTGGGAATTGGGGACCTTCCCATGCCCTCGATGTCCGCAGCCCAGTCATGGTCTGGGGCCCCCCAAGAGGCGATGGTCAGGGACCATCCCGAGTCAAATAATGATGCCAGGAAATCCGCCGGTGGTGAGAAGCGGAAAGCAATACCGCGAAGGAAGACGTACGCACAGATTCGAATGTGGTCTAACGGGAGATAACTAATACTAGCCAAAATAACACCGGAAACACTAGTGCACTGAGGGAACAGAAGGAAAATGGGAAAGGCACATACATACGATTGTGCCATCGACGACAGAGCCAGAGGGGGTCGAATGAGCGGGAGTACGGTAGGGAGACTTGGGCCCCGAATGGCCAGGCTGTGATGTCCCCTCCCTGAGGCGATCGCTCGGTTTTTTGGGCCCGCGAAGGGAGTAAGGAACTAGCGCCGTCCCCATTGAGGCGATTTTGCTCGACGAGTCCGCCAGAATGAAAACGGAAGGGGACATATTGACCTAGGATGGAAAAGGGAAGAGGACGACATAAAAACGAGAGGTTAACACCTATGGTGGTGTCGATAGGTTTAAGCGCATAAGCAGTCTAAAAAAAATAGAATCCGTGGATGGAAAGGGAAGAGGACGACATAAAAACGAGAGTAAACACATATTGTGGTGTAGCTACGTTAAGGCATTGCAGTCTCAAATAAATAGAATCCTAGGCCAAGCAACAGATTGGAGTAGTTCCGAGTGAAAGACGAAGTCAGGGAGCACCTGGCGTGGGACGTGGATAAATATTTTCGAGTAAGAGAAGAAAAAATCGAACTCCCAAAATGATGACATGTATGTAATGGGCACTCAAGGAAACCCCGGAAGTTAGTTAGAGGAAAAACAAGGCAGTTTAATACTGTAGATCAAGACACATCACGGGTTAAGTATACAAAACGTAAAATAATGTCTAAGTTCACACATCAGCTATGAGATTTGCCAATCAACAACATTAGGTGAGGTACAGTGTAAATACGCCGTATCAGAGTTAGGGCATCAGAAGGGAAATGCGGACAAGGACTCAGTTATGTACATCACGGTGACTTCTAAAATTAATCATAGGAATTAGGTTAAACTAGGGATTATATATTATCAGGAGATCAGATAGCCGGAAAATTAAACAATGAATAAGAAAACCTGAATCCCTTTCCGACACCAGTAGTTAAAAATCATATCCAATAAGAAATTACGACTAGGAAATGGAGAGTTAGGAATAGAGGCAGTTATTTCAGAAGGTGGAGACAGGGAGAATGCTCTCAACCTGGCCTAAGGAAACGATGACTAAATTTAGGATACGATTTAATGCGTTTTTTAGGACTAATTCGTCTTTGGTCAAGTGCATTTTACATGGTTCAATAAGTCATTATATGTCTTTCCGACTGATGTGAAGACGAGCGCACCCGTCGACCTAGGACTCTATTAAAGAAGGGGACTAGATAAAACCCTTATAATTCGCAAAATTTAGGGCTGCTAAATACAGCAAATATCGACCGATTATTATGGAAATTATCTGTTATATACGTCTGAAGTACTGTCAATTGAAGTTTTAGGGCAGATAAAAGATGATTTAGAAACTTGCTAATTTGTAATAAAAATATCACAGAATCGAAGGCAGAAGTGTGCACTCTTTTCCGTTAACAGTTAAAAAGTAGGCAACGAGAAGTTAATACAGGGATAAATTTGTGTAGTAACGAGTTGCAGTAAGTTTATTCAAATACAATTTTGGTGGTTTCACCATTGAGATCTTACTAACTAAAAGTACGTTTAGAGGACTGAACGTAGGAAAATTATAAAAGTAAAGATGTCTGGTGCTCAAGATTCGGGTTAGTTAAGAGGATATATCTTAGTAAGAAACTAGGTTTGGTTTGGGACCCCAGAAGGTTCTATTGATTCATTTCTAAGTCCATATGGAATTTATTAGAAAAGGGTGTGCAACCCATATTTTAAACAAATAAAATTAAAAAAAAAGGAGAAAAAGGAAAACAAACAAAACTAAACAAAATAACGGTATACAAGTTAAAACCCTCAGCACAAGAAGAACGGCTACGCATACGATCTAACACTACGAGGACGACTGGCTAACTAGGAACGACGAGGATGTGATTCACTAGACATCCCCCCACCACGAAACATAGAACGCTGATACCAAAACACAAAGGAGGAAGACAGGTCTAGGCGGTACGACTTATACATCAGGGATAGTCATTCAAATGGAAATGGTCCACCAGTCCATCGGTGCGACATGAAGACAAGCAAATACCTTACTCATTCAACCAACCCTGATCGTCCGTGGATCATATAATAATTCCAACCAGTATTATACATAAGAAATTGGATATAAACACAGAAATCCCATTAAACCTATCCCCGGATTATCCATGGCTCCTAACATAGATTGCTGGTCTCGGAAGTTCAAAGGACAGACCCCGTATCCGGCCTGACTCTTCTCCCGATGAAGGAAGATACCATCACCGAAGTGGACCAGCATCCGATTCAACTAGGGATGCTGTAAGAGATCAGCATGAGCGCGACCTGCGCGGCGCCAACAAGAACTAAGTGCTCAAGTTCTCGGTGGACGCGCTAGGTAAAAGCCGCGTGGTGAAGAAAGTGATAAGCTCTAATTAAATTTTAGTTTTTTCTTTTTTCAGAATGACGTGTGGAAATAACCAGCATTGAAGAAAACGGACTATTGAACATTTAAAGGAAGACGCGTATATAAATGGTGTTTTATCTATTTTTTTCTTTGTTTCAGGTCGGAGTAGAGCCGTGACAGGCTAATCCATTTTCCAGATGTAAGTTTGAAAAACCAGATAATGTGGGATAAAGTATGAAAACGTTCTATGTCCATATAGAGGGAAAAGGGAACTAGGTTTAATGTAAAGAGAAAATGCGGATTTAACTTGAACACACTAATTTTTTATTTTTATGACAAAAAAAAAATGTTCCGTTAAACTTACTGTTGTAAATCATAGTTAGAAAGAGGTTTACGTGCTGTAGACCAGGAGATAGAGCCAAATTCTGTAGTCTCAATGTAAACCAAAAATCAGCCAGATCATTAAAAAGCTTGTGCGTAGTCTAAGTACACCCAATTTCAGCGGCCCCAAAAGGGGCCTCTTAAAAGACCCCTTTCGTGGGATTGAGAGGGGGGGAGTGTTATGAAGACATAGTTCTTTTATAGATTTTTTTAGGTTTTATAGATATTTATTATTATTGCAAACTCGTTTGAGAGGGACTTTAGCATTCAAAGTCTGCGTCTGTTGAGGTAGAGTTAGTTCGATCAAAATCTTGAATTGAAGTCTAACTGTAACATCCTACATTAGTTCCTTGGAATGTTAGTAGTCAGTTTTAGGGTGACTTCAAGGTCCATTTGTGAAAGTATATAACACTTGAGAGTGTGGCTCGTCTGTCTGTGTGTGTACGCTGGAGCGTAAGTCACCGACCAGTTCTTCTTAATATGTATTCCAGTTCTTTTGGATTTAAATTCAAGTCCAATATAATATTTTTGAAAACTCTATTTAGAAAGGGATATAACATTTTAATCATGTTAGATTTGGTTAGATTTAAAATGAAACAACTCCCTTCTCAACCCTCCCCAAGAACGTACCGTAGTTCTAATATAGGTTAGAATATTTAGGGCTAGAGATATGTAGGATTTCTAATTATTTATTATTTAGTAATAAAAATAGTTTAAAAATATAAGACTCTATTTGTTATTCTAAAAAGTATTAACTGTATCCCATCTACGCTCGGCTGGGGAACCGGCTACCAGTTTTCCAAGTCCCGAAGGTCCTTTAAGTCTAAGTGAATCCAGTTGGGTCCATAACACTCAGGAAGCTTAGGGCCCAATGGTCCCCGTAAATCATCCGTCCAACATCATAATCATCCTTCATCGGTGTGGAAAGTAACAGGAAGTTACCACACCTATAATTCCCTAGTAAAGCTGTAAAGCATAGCTTGCAAATGCTATGATTGTAGTGAAAGACCTGGCCTCGGGCAGAATTACTATGGAATGGAAGTTCGTTCCAAGAGTAGTATGTTATAAGGAATCTAAGTAAGGATTCATTTGTGTATTATAATGTTTTCTTTTTAAATTGAAATAAAATCAGCACGAAAAATTATTTTTTTAAATTCCATATCAAACTATTATGTCAATTATATCTCATCCTGGTTTGAAAATTATTTCAATGGCAATAGACCCTGAATCTGGAAACATACTAAATAATCAGATATCTTAAATTTTAATCCAACTCCCAGGCGTTACAAATAAAAAGTTTTTATTCTCTCCTTAAAAATTTTGCTTTAATGGACATTATACGCAAAACTATACCTCTTCATATGAAGGGTAAGGAAAAGAACCATGTAAATACTTTTTTGACGAAATGAAGTTTGTGGTGTCATTGAATTTTCAACGAAAAGCACTATAATTTAAAAATGTAGAACAGTTTAGTTCGTGGATTTATTTATATCCAAATTTGGCATGCACGTAAGGAAGTAAGGATGTTTGTAATCTTCATTGTGGTCCCTCAACTGTAAGGGAAACTGTTTTTAACAGCTAAAGTTAGTTCTTTGCATTATTAAATACCAAACAGTACATGTTAATACATAGTGTTGCAAACTATTTTGGGTACATTCTTTTGTCATTTTTAGGCTGCGAATATTTCCTTGGTCGATTGTAGATCAGAATTCCTAGTATAAAATTGTGTAAATTTCGTTACAGTTGATTTTTTCTTCCATTTTATGTATATTCCGTTACAAAATGGAACCGATTTAACAGTTTTTTAATTTATTAAGGCAAGTGGTAGATATGACTACACGATAGTATATTACAATTCGAGGTTGGGAAATGGTTTTTACAAAAAAGTGGGAAATTTATAAAAATCGAGCGATAGTGAGGTTTATAATTTCCGAGATTCTGTAAAACAATTCTCAAACGTGCGTTGTACATAATTTTTTGCGCGATGGTGTTTTCAAAATAAAAATAATAGTAAAATAATAACATCTTTGTTGGAAATATTGCATTCATTATAAACAATTGACTAACGTTAATAGTGCGAGCAATGTTTATTAGTTGAAACAACAGGAGGCTGTGAGATAAATTAGTAATAAAATGACAGGAGACCGTGAGACCAATTAGTGCCAAATGGTGGCAAGTACGAATGTATTGTTATATTGTTTCAAATAAAGTTCAGTTCATTTAAAATTCAGCGATTTGTTTCGTATAATGTATATTAATACTACCTTTTGGATATTTTTGTATATACATTGTATGTAGTATACATAGAGGGCAGTGGTTTTACTTCCCACACGCGTGTTTGTAATATGTAATATTACAGTATAGTTATTTTAATTATAGTATAGTTATTTAGGTTGGCAACCCCGAAATGTAGGAAGTTGAACTTTCAATCATGGTAATTGCTGTAATGCTAGGGTTTATTACACAGCGTGTCGCGCCCAACGTGACGCATTCTCGCGTTACGCTCGGCGTGAGGCTGGTCTCGCATGGAGCGCAACCGTACGGCGCTTATGTTTATAGAATTGTCGCCAGATGGCACAAAATATATGGGAAATCAAAATGACCAACGTTCATAATAAATTTCCAAATGTGTTTACAAAAATTAATGTATACAAACCTGTCCCTGCATAACCTAATGAAATAAATTACATACATACTATTTAGTAAACTATAAACTAATCTGATGTACACTAAACTGACCCATCGGAATCTAACAAAATGAAGTGATTGAACATTTATTTCTTAAAATATGGTTTGGAATTAAGTGCAAATGTTGGCCATTCACACATATGTCCTGCCATCTGGTGGATTTAATTTTATGAGCGTTCACGTATGCCAACTTCAATTCTAATAAAGAAATTTGAAAATAAATTGAGAGGAAAAGTCATTAATTTGTGTATATAGATAAACATATTAAAATTCTTTATAAAAAAAGTTTTACGAATCGTTGCAAAACGTTTAAAATAGTACGAAATACTCGTATTAGTAAAGACAGAAAAAGTACCTAGAGCAACAGCATCATATGAATGTTGTATGGAAAATTATAGAATAAAGTATTATTTAGTTCTTAAATGGACATATGGTTGATGAAAATACCAAATTTTATAATACTTCAGATTTTCGCCTGAGCAGCTTTATCAGGTTTTGAATTTAATAGAAGACGAAATTTATGTACATCCATAATATCCCCAAGATAAAATACAGTATTTACAGCTTTTATTTATCTCTTGACTAAGTTCAAGCCACAATAACTTTGTTTTCTGTACATCTCTGTACTCCTTCATGCTCATATTGTATAGAGCATGATGATTTGAAACAAAACTATCTAACTTTCGTCGTTAAAACTGGAAAGTTATAAAACAAGTACTGTATTTCCGACATTTTGTTATAAAATCTTAGTTTGTTTTTAGCAATTACACCAATGAGTACGGGTAATATCTTCTATATTTTTTGTTTGCGCTGGCAAATTGCGTCCTGGATTCAAGTGATTCCAATACACGACGCGACATGTCAGCGCAAAATTTTTCGCGCCAGCAATTTGCGTTGTAGATAAACCACATCCATTTAAATACATGGGGAGCAATTTTTGCGCTGGCGCGTTGCGTCGTAGATAAACCATAGCATAAGTACGAGAAAACGCACTATCGCGCAAAAAAGTATATTAATACTTTAAACATATTTAAGAACTGTGTGATTAATTGAAGGAGTACATCGTTAAGATATTGGCCTGTGTTTGGATGAAATTCTTCTCGGTTATCTACAATTCAATACATTCTTCAACGAAACATTGTAAGAAATTATCACAGGTTACTTAAAATGTTGTATTTTAAGTGACTATTTAACTCATGGCCCAAATGGTAGTCAATGATCAATCACTTTTCAATGAATTTTGTTTAAAAATCAATGACAGTCATGTTTTACCTCGCCCTTTATCGATTTCTCTTTATCAGCTCGTGCTTTTGTGATAAAGAAAGCTCCTCCTTTTTAATATTCTGAACACCTCAATGCATCATTTTGCAGTGACCGACTTCTCTAACAAATACACTGAATATAGCAAATAATGAACAGATTCCTTGATTTTACCGAGTTGTTTACTAAAACATAAATCAATAACCCATAATGTTGGTTATATTATACAGTTTGATGTGTTTCATTATTTCTCCACTAGGGTTCATTCTTACAATATTCCGATCCTACTTGGCAATAAATAATATGATCAAGTTTCAGTGAATAAACATAACATCACCTTTCTGGTTTGTTTTCTAACATCGCCATTTACATGAATTATATAAACATTTTAAAATACCGGTAACTGTATTTAAATAATTTTTTTTTTGAGCAAACAGCTTAATTTTATTCATTAAATACTCCTAACAAATCATCACTTCGTACTCGTGAACGTATATAGAGGATTTGTAAATCACTCATGACATTACTTATGACTATTTAACTCATGCCCAAATAGGAGTCAATGACCAATTACATTTCAATGATTTTTTATTTACAACCAATCACAGTCGTTTTTCACCTCAATTTTATCAGTTTAATTTTATCACTGTAAAATCAAGCTCCTCCTTTTAACATTCTGAATAGGTCATAGCATTATTTTGCAGTGTTTGCATGTGGGTACCAGATTGTATATATAGTGCACGAATGTAACCTTATCGTGGTTGCGGGAGATAATATAAAAACATTTGTAGCAATTGATTATATCACAAAAAAAACACAGTTTGCACTTTCTTAAACATATTTTTCCCCGGTAATAACGTTCCAGGAAAATATAATTGACATATTTAAATAATAGGACATCAGAAATTAATTAATATACAGTTTGATGTGTTTAATTTTTCTCTCCACTAGGGTGCATTCTTACAATAATGAGATCACTTGGCAATAAATAATATGACCTGTTTGCAATAACTATTTAACTCATGCCCCAAATGGGAGTCAATGACCAATTACATTTCAATGATTTTTTATTTACAACCAATCACAGTCGTGTTTCGCCCAGAATTTACCAACTAAAGTTTATCATAATAAAGAAAGCACCTCCTTTTTAACATTCTGAGTAGGTCACAGCCTTATTTTGCTGTGACTGACTCTCCAAATAATACGGCTACCAGATTGTATATATAGTGCATGAATATCAGTAGAAAGCGCATGCGAGAGATAACAATTGATTATATCACAAAAAAAGAAAAAAGAAACACTGTTTGCACTCTCTTAAACGAATTATTTTCCAGGAAATGACGTTGCAGAAAAATGTAATCGACATATTTACATCATAGGACATCAGAAATTAATTAATACCTATAATATTGGTTATAAATTTCTCCACAAGGGTGCATTCTTACAACATTGCGATCCTTTGGCAATAAATAATATTATGATCTGGTTGCAGTGATGAACAAAAGAAGCAAATAAAGCGTACCAATCGTTTCTCATTTGTTTTCAAACATCGCCGTTTACATTAAATATATAAATGTTTTTAAAATAACTATAGTTAAATAATGATTTGTGAGTAAACAGCTTAATTTTATTCGTTAAATAGTCCTAAGAAATGCCACTCTTGATTTCCAAATTCTCTAGATAAATTCATTCCTCACTTTGTGAATCGTGAATTTATCCATAATTTGGAAATCACTCATGGCATTTTTACTTGTGATAAACAAGTGAAACATAACGTTTCTCATTTGTTTTCAAACATCGCCGTTTACATTAAATATTTTAAAATAACTAAATTTAAAAAATGTTTTGTGAGTAAACAGCTTAATTTTATTCGTTAAATAGTCCCTAACAAATGCCACTCTTGATTTCCAAATTCTCTAGATAAATTCATTCCTCACTTCGCGAGTCGTGAATTTATCCATAATTTGGAAATCACTCATGGCATTTTTACTTGTGATAAACAAGTGAAACATAACGTTTCTCATTTGTTTTCAAACATCGCCGTTTACATTAAATATATAAATATTTTAAAATAACTATAGTTAAATAATGATTTGTGAGTAAACAGCTTAATTTTATTCGTTAAATAGCCCTAACAAATGCCACTCTTGATTTCCAAATTCTCTAGAGTCGTGAATTTATCGATAATTTGGAAATCACTCGTAGCATTACTTATAATAATTAAATCTGATTGTGTTTATTTATCATGGATGTGTTTTTTACTGATTTCAATGTATCTTTCTCCTAGAACTCATAGATAAAGTGAATAATGTCATCATATATTAAGACAAACAATGTTTGATCACTTTGTATGTATTTATTTAGAATAATGAAATTCGTCATAATACGAAATAAAATTGAGAATGACAAAGTGGGTGAGGAGTAAAAAGAAGGGAGAAGGGATAGAAGCAAAACTTATATTGGGATAATTGAACTGTGTAGACCTACTGGATTTGCGAATAAGACGATGAGAGAGCAGATAAGACATGGACTATTATACTAAAGGAGATAGAACTAGCCACAAGCGTATGAAGAATGAAATAATATTATGTTAGTTGCTAGGATTTAAAGCCCTCCACGGTATCTTTACCTTGTCGTGGTGGAGTGGCTTGCGTGCTTAAATGATCCTGAGAGCTATGCCGGCGGTAGCATTGCTGCCGATAGGGTTACCCATGCCGGACTGGTCGAAGGTGATAAGCCAGACGAAAAAAGTACCTTGGGCGAAAGACTGACGATCTTTCACCGTAAAAATACAACAGTCAAGAAATGCGGACATGGGTTCATCTGGGGTAAAATTTTCCGGAGGTCAATTAGTCCCCCAGTCGGTTCTCCGGGCGGGGACTACTTCAGGGAACCCATGCCAAAGGCTCAAACACGGGGACATGTTCCTAGGAACATGGAATGTTAGGACTTTATACAATAGCGGGGCACTAGAGATATTAACGCGGGAATTAGATAAATCAACCTTGGATATAGTCGCTTTACAGGAAGTTAGGTGGCCAGGAGAATGTAGTCAGGAATCAGGAAGCTATGCGTTTACACTACGGGGGTGCAGAAAAGAACCTGCATTTGGAACGGGTTTTTTAATCAGAAGGAGGAATCCTATCCGCTATCCGAGATATAAGTTTGTTAGTGATAGGATATCATACATAATTCTAAAGGGTAAACGACATGATTTTATAATTGTAAATGTACATGCCCCCACAGAAGATAAAGATGACAAGATCAAGGATGAGTTCTATGAAGAATTAGAATGCTTATTTGATAGCCTTTCACGATATCATATGAAAATTGTCTTAGGAGATTTTAATGCAAAAGTGGGGCGGGAAGATATATTCAAACCAACAATAGGCAAATTCAGTCTTCATGAAGGTAGTAACGACAATGGTCGTTAGATTAGTCACATTTGCCACATCAAAGAATCTCATTGTTAAGAGCACAACATTTCAGCATAAGGATATTCATAAATACACCTGGACGTCCCCAGATGGAGAAACTTAGGAACCAGATAGATCATGTATTAGTGGGATAAACGCTGGCACAGTAGCATCATTGATGTTAGAATCAGTTAGAGGGACAGACTGCAATTCGGATCATCATCTGGTCAGAGTGAAAATCAGACAACGGCTATCGCTTATGAGAGGAACGAACGCTAATGATGATTCTGTAAAATATGAATTAAAAAACTTGAAAAATGATGAAATGCGACAAGAATAACCAAATCAAAATTGCTAATAGATTTGAAGTACTGGAATCTTCAGATGACAATGTGGGCAAACGAAGAAGAAAGAAGAAAAGAAAAACTGATATAAATAAAGAATGGGAAGTCTATAAGAGATACTATTAAATTGTCAGCATCAGAAAGGCATTGGTTGTTTAAAAAAAGAGTCAAAACAAGAAATGGTTTTGATGAGGAATGTGTCGACATTGTAAAGAAAAGAAAGCTAGCAAAAATGAAATGGTTACTCGAGCCAAATGAGGTAAATTTAGAGCAACTGGGTAGTGTTAGACGGGAAACCACCAAGTTACTAAAGAGTAAAAAAAGGGAATATTTGAGAGAGAAGATTAATGATCTTGAAATGAATGCAAAAATAGGAACATTAGAGAATTATATCAGGGAATTAGTATAGAGAAGAAAGGGTTTCAGGCTAGAACAAACATAATTCGGAATGAAAATGGGGATATGATTGCAGATTCTAGGAGTATATTAAATAGATGGAAATGGGGGAGTTACTTTAATCAGCTATTAAATGTACATACAGAACAGGACATTGAGGAGGATAATTTACAGGCAGCAGAAATGCTAGTCGCAGAGCCAAGTGCATTAGAGGTTGAAATGGCGATTGAAAAATTGAAGATGTATAAAGCATCAGGTTCAGATGAGATCCCAGCAGAACTGATAAAATCAAGGGGAGAAAAATTGATGGACAAGATACGCTGGTTGCTTAGTAAGATTTGGGAAAAAGAAGCTCTTCCAGATGAATGGAAGGAATCAATTATCAATACCAATTTATAAGAAAGGAGATAAAACAGATTGCAACAACTATAGGGGCATCTCATTAATTTCAACTTCGTACAAAATTCTAACAAATATATTAGTAAGCATGACTTACTCCCTATATTGATGACATTCTAGGAGATCATCAATGTGCACTTAGAAGAAACAGGTCTATAACAGATCAGATTTTCAGTTTAAGACAGATTTTAGAGAAGAAATGGGAATATAATGGTACTGTACATCAACTATATGTAGACTTCAAAAAAGCATATGATTCAATTAAGACGGAGAAGTTATTATATAGTATCCTGCTGGAGTTCGGAATTCCTAAAAAGTTAGTTAGACTTATACGAATGTGTCTAAATGGCTCAAAGAGTAGGGTGCGTGTAGGCAAACAGTTTTCAGACACTTTTGAAATCCAGAATGGGTTGAAGCAAGGAGATGCACTATCTCCTTTACTATTTAATTTTGTACTAGAGCATGCCATTAAATCTTTAGAGAATGAGGATGGCTTACAACTCAATGGTATTAATAAGCTGTTAGTTTATGCTGATGATGTAGTACTACTGGCCGATAGCGAGGAGATACTAAAGGCCAACACGCACACACTATTGAGTAACACTAAGAAATTAGGACTGGAAGTAAATATCAGTAAAACTAAAATATATGGTCACACGTAGAAATTCAGTATATAATGGAAGTGGACAGCTAATGACAAATGAGGGAAATTTTGAGGAAGTGGCTGAATTCAAATACCTAGGAAACAATAATCACAAATAGGAATGAGATACTTACTTACTTACTTACTCACTGGCACTATCGAACCCGTAGGTTCATGGCCGCACGGACATAAGCTCTCCATACATCCCTATCCTGAGCTAATGCTTTCCAATCATTCCCTGTATAATCTACTTCCCTCAAATCATAGTTAATGTTGTTCTCCCACCTCATTTTTTGTCTACCAACTGGGCGTTTTCCTTCTGGAATAGGAATGAGATGCAAAAAGAAATTAAACATAGGCTCAATTCTGGGAAATGCATGCTATTATGCATTGCAGAGACTTTTGATGTCCCAAACTCCTTTAAAAAAAAAAACGTTCAAGCTGAAAATATATAAAACTATTATTCTAACAGTTATATTATATGGATGCGAAACCTGGACTCTTACTTTAAGGGAGGAAAGGAGATAACGAGTATGTGAGAATAAAGTTCTTAGGAAAATTTTGGATCAAAGAGAGAATAACAGACAGGGGAATGGAGATGAACTACATATCAATGAACTACATAGACGTTATATAGGAAGCCAGATATAAATAGAACAGTTTAAGTCTCGTTAGACTGCGATGGGAGGCAGGACATGTTGCACGTATGGGGAATAGGAAAAGACGTGCATGGAAACTTCTTGTAGGAAAGCAAGAGGGAAAACGCCCAGTTGGTAGACCAAGAATGAGGTGGGAGAACAACATTAACTATGATTTGAGGGAAGTAGATTATACAGTAATGATTGGAAAGCATTAGCCCAGGATAGGGATGTATGGAGAGCTTATGTCCGCGCGGCCATGAACCTTCGGGTTCGATAGTGCCAGTGAGTTAGTTAGTTAGTTAGTTAGCTAGGATTTAAAGTGATTTACAAATTCGTATGAAAGAGAAACCTGGAAGTGCCTGACATCGTAAACATCTCAACTCATCGCAAAACTTCACATTAAATTATTAATAAGTAAACAACTATTGTATAAAATATTATATATGCAAATCTATATGGGACAATATCGGGGCCTTGGTTAGCCTAGAAATTAAGTTTCCTGGCTTCTGATCCCGAGGGTCGCGGGTTCAAACTCAGCCTGGGTCCATGCATTTTTACGATGAAAAATCCTAGGAAAAAGTCCTCTGGAAGGGACTTAAAGGCGTGGGTCCCGAGTTTTTAAAATTTTCGGGGAGCGAAAAAAAGTCATAGCCTAAATTAGAGCGTCTGAGAAAAATTTAATCGGATTTTCCCAATCAAGTATAACATCTTAGATTCCTTCTAGATGTCTCTTTGAGGCGAAGAGTTAACCACTAGCCATTTACTGACATCCGTAGGGAAATAAGCGTAACTAACTTAGCTTGTTAATTTACTCCCGCAAAGGAGCATCCTTGTTTCACTTGGGGATGTATGGGTTATATACAGACCGAAAGACCATCTGATGATCATAGCTTTGTACACACTTTTGTTAAACACCTGGTAGACAGGAGTTATTTTTGGTTTGATATTTCCCACAAATATTTATTGGAAAATTTTGATTGCTTATCAGATTCTGAAAATTCCAGAGTTTCGGCAATGATTACATCGCTATCCGTTAAACTTTCAAACTAATATCTTTCCTCTGTTCGCCTCAAGCGTCGGAACTTACAAAAGATAACTACAATTATTTTCTTGAGACATCTTCTTTCTTACCGAGAGAGTTAGCTGAAGCTGTACATAGGCTATTATATTTGAAAAGAAAAATATACGCCTAGACTGGGGTTTGAACTCAGGACCTTTGACTCTCTATGTCAATGCTCTTCCATCTGAGCTACCTAGGCCTCCAATCTAAACGCGTATTTTTCTCTTATACATAGTTAATTCCCTAACCCCAAATGCTATGATTTTTGCAAATGGCGGCTTCTTTATTAAGAAGACTTTTTATTGGGAATTTAAACATTAACTATACAAAGCCAGTAGTGCTTCTTTCAATGTTAATATATTCGTTTTTAAAACATCTTAATGATGGAAAAATTATATCTGAAAAGAAAAAGTATACGCGAGGATGGGGTTTGAATCCAGGACCTTTGACTCTCTATGTCAATGCTCTTCCACTCTGAGCTACCTAGGCCTCCAATCCGAAGACGTATTTTTCTCTTATACATAGTTAATTCCCTAACCCCAAATGCTACGAGCCGTTGCTACGATTTTTGCAAAGGGGGGCTTCTTATTAAGAAGACTTTTTTTGGGAATTTATATTTGAGACTCGAAATCGGGAGATCCAGGGTCCAAACCCCTCTGCTGACAAACCTGAGAACTTTACGTGGGAATTTATTCCTAGACTGATTTCGCTATATTCGTCAGTTCATAGTCTCATTAAAATATATAAGTGCTTTTATTTATCAACTTAGAATGTAAATACAATACTACACAATGCTAGTATAACTGAATGAGCAATAGCTTCCCTCGCAGCATAGTCCAAGGAGATTAAAACTATTTAAAATAACCCACTAGCACTATCGGACTCGTAGGTTTATTACCCCGCGGCCATAAGATCTCCATACATCCCTATCCTGAGCTAATGTTTTCCAATCATCTTGTGTATAATTTACCCTCCCTCAATTCATGCTTAATGTTTATTCTCTCACCTCATTCTTTGAGTGCCAACTGGGCGTTTTCCCTCTGGTTTTCTTACAAAAAGCTTCCATGACTCTCTTTTCATTCTCCGAAACATGAATTCTTACTTTAAGAGAGGAGAAAAGATTAAGAGTATTTGAGAACAAAGTTCTAGGGGGGGGATGGACCAAAGAGAGATGGAACAGACAGGCGGATAGAGAAGGCTACGTAACAGGAATATAAATTATCTTTTATAGGAAACCACCTATAATAAGAACAGTTAAGTCTCTTCTGCGATGGGCAGGACAAGTGACACATTGGGAATGAAAGAACAAGGAAGGTTTTGTAGGAAAACCCAGGGAAAACGTCCTGTTGGCACACCAAGAATAAGGTGAGAGAATAACATTAACCATGATTTGAGGGATGTAGATTATACAGGGGATGATTGGAAAACATTAGCTCAGGATAGAGATGTATGGAGAAACTTATGTCAGCGCGGCCATGAACCTTCGGGTCCTATAGTGCTTGTGGATTAGGTAGTTGTTCCCAGTCTCAGTTATTTTATTGGATGTATAGGTTGACTTTTATTATTTCCTGGCCATCGCTATTTTTATATTAGGGTATTCTGTTTTTAGATTGCTTCGCGGATCTCAGTGAAAACGAAAAGTGAGTCTGCGAGAATGTTTGTATGTACCTGAGAGTACAAAGTGCAAATTCCGTGCCAGGTGCAACGTAACTGATAATTTAATTGCTTATCTGCCACTTAACTCCACACCTGGCGGTTATCTCCATTATCTGCTGTGAAAAAACTGTAATGGCTTCCTATTGATTAAAGTCAATTTCAGGCGTAACTGCAATTTGACACTAATGTGCGCTCATGAATTTGCAAAATTTAGTCACACTATCATATCAATCGAGCGAGTTTATCTCAAACTGAAGATTTTCAGACTCCTATTCGGGAGATGCCTAGTTCTAACCCCAGTGCCAATCAATCTGAGATCTATTTCTGTTTTGATCAGTCATCAATGAATGCGATAATAACGTTCAACCCAATTACGTCAAAACATATGTTGCGAAAGATACATCCATTTTTATAAGTATTAAAGTACACGGGCAGTAACTTGACCCATTTTCCGGCCTCTTAGTAAAATCGTAAACTACTGAAATGAGGTGTGTTTTGAATTAAATTATTTTTTCAGGACGCGTACTGGAAAGCGAAACTTTCAAAAGGAGAGATAGTTATCGAAACATTCAATAATCATCATAGTCTACGATAGTATATTGCGGTATGAGGTTGGTGGTGGATTTTACTGGATCGAGAGAAAGTTTGAAAAGAGGAGACGTAATCGATCTTTTCTCTTTCGAGAATCTGCGATACTTTTCCATTTCATATTATGACGAAAGTGATGTTTTACGTTATTAAAACGAGTGTGAAAAATTAACTGTTAGGCCTACAGTTCTCAAACCCTTTATAACACAGCACCTTTCGCCAACATAAGAACTAAATTGTAGCGTGTGTTGACTCTCTTTAACTTAAGTAATATGTTAAGATCCCAAAGCAGTAATTTCAAACCAGTCATCTTTAAATAAGCGTTTGTTTTACTCTTAAAACTTGTTCACGACACGTTACTATAAATAGAAACCTTGCAATGTAGAAAATCAGCTATAAATACCTCAAACGTCCACCAGAGTGGTAGCATGCTGGGTCCGAGTTCATACTTCGGGTCGGGACAAGTTTCCTGGATGAGAGGTTTTTCCTCACCTGTGAGGCAAATATATCAGGAATTTTAAGGCCCAAACTATTCCATAACATCAACAGGCAACATTATTATTATATTATTATTATTATAAATTATTATCTTCTTTCATTAGAATGAGTTTAGATTAATGCCTCTCCTGGGCATCTTCATCTCCTTCCATATCATCGGGACAGGCGTTAACCCCGCCTTCCAGGCGCCCCAAACCTCAGAAGTGGATTAAAAGTACGCAATGCCAGGAGAAAACACAAGAAATGTCGTAATGACAACCTGATGGCATTGAATATAAAATATATAAGTATATACCTCATATTGGCAACATTGTTTTCCGCAGGTATAAAAACGAGTGTCGCGCCGCAATACTTCAGAAAAATTATTGAAATAATTTTAACTTATCTGCTTAGTATAATATTTCAGTTAAAACATATTAATATATGATTTTATATAATCAGAAATTCATTTAGAATAATTGCGAAATCTTGCAATCATCGTTCAAACTCCCTTCATCATCATGATCATCATCATAGTACATTCACGAATTTAGGCCATTTGTTGACCTGTTTCGGCCTCAGAGAAACACCATCCAGAAGTCTTTTGAGTGGACGTCCTGGTCTTCTTCTTCCTGCAGGTTGATATCTTAACATTAGTTTGGGTATTCTGTGATCTTCCATTCGATGAACATGTTGTATCCATCTTGACTCCCTTCATATTTGATATAACATTCTAGATGGAAATTCTGAAGTGAGAACCATAACAGTACACTGATGTATTATTTATACAATGTAATTTAAATTTATAAATTTCAATCGCATGAGAACATTGCCTCAATGACTTCTTTGGAGATCGTATAAAAACCTGCATAATTGAATAAGCACTCTCGTTATCAGTGGAACTTCTCCTTCTTCCGCACCGACCTTTTAACACATTTTGCACCGTTACATCGACTTCAAACTTGTCTTGCATTCTTGTTATTGTTGCCCTTGTTGGTGGTGGTGAACCAAATTCAACTCTCGAACGTCGTTGAACTTCAACAACACACTCCACTTTCCTATAACCACTTACGTTCATCAATATATAATTTCACCTCCATGTTTATTTATAAACACATGAAGAATGACGAATGTGCTGCTATGCTTCTACAATGCTTTCCGGATATACGCAACAAAAATTACATTTCTGTCTAATTTCGTTGCTGAGAAATAACGTTTCAAAGAGTGTATACATCAATTTGAGACACTCTAAAGTATGAAATAAAATGTAGTATGAAACATGGACGGAAAACTTAACAGTTTTGTTGAAAAATTATGCCTTCGTCTGTAGATTCAGGCATAAACATTTCATCTCATACGTAAAACAATGTATTTCATCATTGTATCGTAATATAATACAATACACGTGTACAGGGAGACAATGGAGATTTTTATATCTGTAATATTTTTTTTTTTTTTTTTTTCATTAATTGTTGATCATCATCATACACTATTCATGAATATAGGCCAATGTTGACCTGTTTCAGTCTTAACTATACAGGGTCTAAAAGTCGTTTTTGTGGACGTCCAGATCGTCATCGTCCTTCCGGGCGATACCAAAGAACTGCATTTGGGATCATAGTTGGTGACATTCGGGATACATGTTGCAGCCATCTGTCTTTGTAGGTGGATATATTTTCTTCTAAAGGTTCCATGTGGAGTTCTGTTAAAATATCTCCATTCCTCTGATAATAGAGTATATCGTGTCTCATTCAAACCTCCCACATTTTAATTAATCATAACTCTCAAAGTATGCGGAATTATGAAATGAGGTTTGTATTTAAAAGAAAGAGAAACTCAAAGAATTTTTGTTTTCACTGTTGCAGTTAATTCATCTGTCGCATATTGGGCAATAATGACATAAAACAAAATGGCGACTCCTCAGCAACGAGCACAAACTGTTTTCTGGTATGCAGAGACGAAGTCAATAATTACAGTGCAAAGAAATTGCCGGAGAGAATATGGAGGAAATGCACCTGATGGGAAGATCATTAAGGTATGGCTTGAGAAGTTTCTGGCGACTGGAAGCGTAAAAAAATCAGGAGGTGCTCGGAAGAAAAGATTGAAGAATTAGAGCAGGATTTCAGAGAAGTCCACAAAAATCAATTCGCCAAGCTTCCCGGCAGTTCAATGGACATGTTGGACAGAACGTGGCATGAAATCGAATAGAGACTTGATATTGTTCGTGCTACTAATGGTGCACATATGGAGGTGTTTCAGTGTGTATAAATGAAAATTCTTTGAGTTTCTGTTTCGTTTAATACCGGCCTCATTTCATAATTCCACATACTTTGTTAGTTATGATTAATTAAAATGTGGAGGTTTGAATGAGAAACCCTGTATATCCAGCAGTTCGGCGCATGAATCTCATATCTGCTTCTCTTAATGTGGTAATGTCTTTCTTTTTTAGAACCCAGATTTCACTTCTACACAGGAAAGTCGGGAGAGTTTTATATAATCTGAGTTTTGAATATTTTTGTACAAATATGGTTTTAAAATATTCTTAATTGAGCCTAATTTTTATAAAACCTTTCTGAGCTTTATGTTAAGATCATTCTCGCCTTGATAGGAGATGTTTACATCCTAGGTAGGAGAAATTATTAACTTGCTGTAAAATCATATTCTCAATCACTATTTTGCTACTTATTGGATCGGTACCTCGGAATGCCGTTATCTTCGTTTTATCAGTTGAAATTTTCATACCACAATCTTTTGTGATGTTATGTAGAATAAATAAGCCTTTTTTGTACATATCTTCTGATTTAGCAATTACTACTTGGTCGTCAGCAAATAGCATTGTGCTAAGTTATATGTCGAGGAGTTAAGGGTTGATGATTTAAAATAAAATTAAGGTGGAATATAAAATAATCTTAAATAAAGAGCATCGGAATGAATGTAAAGTAAAGTGATCCCCTGGGGTAGTAGGAGGTTAAGGCTCCCACAATCGGCTGTAACTAACATAAAATAAGCTAAATTTGACGAAACTTTGAATACATGTTACATGAGATAACGAAACACATAAGAAAGGCTTCACTGCATATTCCTATATAATAGAAAACGTTACTTTAATGAAGATCATGGCCTAGAAGAATAATGATATAGGCTGCTGTGAAGTGAAAAACATTCCACTTTTAAAGGCCTCAGTAACTTCTTCTTTGATTTCCTCAACCGCCAAAGCAAATGCGGGTTTGAAATTTCATTATCAAGAGCAATTTCATCATATCAACATTTCAAAGTTTCACAAGAGAAAAAAAACAACAAATAGATATTAAAGTACCTATAAATAAAACATATAAATAAATAATAAGCCAAGACAGTATAAAAAGAAGTAGTAAAATACAATTACAAGACATATCTAAGTGAAATTAAAAGTCTAAGGGTATGATATGGGTAGCGAACTAGAACTCGACACGAAGTAAACAGGTTGTGGTTAGCTAGTCTATAAAGCGAAATCTACCTTGGAATTTCTTCTCGAGAAGCGTCGTGAAGTACAAAAGACGTGTCCATAAAATTATTTGCCGTTTTTAACTGCAAAGCACAGAAATCTAAGTCAGAATCCAGCAATGCCAACTAATTGAACGGAGCAGATGGACTCCCTGCATGAATAAGAGCGGAATGAAGCGAGGCGGGACGTAGCGCTGACGGCAGGTAGTGAGGATTACCCAAACTACGAACTCACGTGTTTTATTACTTTCCTATAGTTTAAATGAGAGATTTGGCGCTGGATTTTAGTGCCGTCCAGATAAAAACGGCAGATTTTTTTTGAACACGACTTTTGTGTATCACAACGCTTCTCTCTAAGAAATTTCAAGGTAGGTTCCGGCATGCAATGGTTACAGTTCCCTTGTGAGTATACCATAATTAACTTAGTCTATCTAGTATATTAACATGGTCCAAAGGGTTTGAAAACGCATTAAAACTAAACTCCGAGGCACGACAGACCAGCCAGCTGCTGGCCTCACACTCACTTGTGCCCGTTACAGAGGTGGTCGATCATCCAGCCAGTATAGGGGTCACATGTGATCATATCGTGTCCTCAAGGCGTTATAGTTGGTTTTATCAACCTGGAGCCGCTACTTATTGTAACTAACTCAACGGCACTATCGAACCCATAGGTTCATAGAGTCACAGACATAAGCTCTTCACACATCCCTATCTTAAGCTAATGTTTTCCAAACATCCCCAATCATAATCTACTTCCCTCAAATCATAGTTAATGCTATTCTCTCACCTCATTCTTGGTGAGAGAATAACATTAATTCTTTTCTTCTGGTTTTCTTACAAACAGCTTCCATGCCCCTTTTTCATTCCCCATTCGAGCCACATGTCCTGCCATCGCAGTCTACGAGACATAACTGCTCTTATTAATTCTGGTTTCTTAATGAAGATCATGTAGCACACTGTTATAAAGTTTTCTCCATTCACCGGTCCATCTCTCTTTGGTTCAAAAATTTTCCTAAGAAGTTTATTCTCATTTACCCGTAATATTTTCTGCTCTCTTAAAGCAAGAGTCCATACTTGCTACTTATTGTAGTTACCAAAGTTCCTCACCAGAAATTATATGAGAAAATTTCTTCTCTGGTGAGGACTTGAACCAGGGCATGTCCGAATATTTGTGCTTTGTGCCAAGCCATATCTTCGACAACTCGGCTAAGACGTGGAAATAAAAAATATTGTATCTCTTTTTTAACTCTTTCCAAAACTCTTTTAAAATGAGTTTATCAATAAATGTTAGTTTCAAATGATTACAAAGGATCTGAGAAGAGGATTATGAAGGAAAGTTAAATAAAAACACAAGATATGTAAGTTTGAATAATTCATTTTTATCTTCTTTGAGAAAAATGTGTAATTGATTGACAAGATTATTTATAACATCATCTTTATAAATGACGAGACAAAAGAAGAGCACAAATATTTACCATTGTTATCACATCTCTCTGTACAATAATATAATATTTACATTATTACGCACAATCTCTCTCTACATCCATAAAAAAAACAATATATTTAACTTACAATAAGCTATAATTATTATTTAAAGTCCAGTTCATTGTACTTTAGAAGTTTAGATAGTATTTTGTTTAACAACGTTTTATTTAACATTTCAGGTCTTTGTTACCTTAGATGTTAGGTAGTGTTTTGTTTAATAATGTTTTATTTTACATTCAGGTCTGCGTGTGAAGGATTAGATGCAAAAATCGGAGAAGACCAAAATGAGAATGCAGATGTGATAATATGTATGATTAATGCTGTAATTAGATACAAAATATAGCCATACATTCACTTTCATGAACATAATTTAAGCCACATCGTTAATTTAATTAATTCAATTTAATTTACCAAGGAAGACCAAAACATCGGTGGAAAGATCAAGACCATCTTCGCTAGGTTTACCGTACAGGCCACATGGCCTAAAACGAATTTGCTCATGATGATGATGATTAATTTAATGTTTCTGAAAATAATTCGTTGGGCTTTTTAAAAATTAAAACTTCACGTACAGGACACACATCCATATCTTATCCTTGGTAATATGATTCCGGTTTACTTATATCAAACACTCCAATCAACATCTGGCAATAACTTGGAATTTTGAAAATTTGGTTTGCATTCTATATAATTTTAATGTTGTTTACGGTAAGGTATTTAATTGAACGATGTTCTAGTATGAGAAATCGATTGCATAAATAAGTATGAGAGAAAATACAGATTAAGAGAAGTTAGAATAACACAAGAGTATTGTAAAGTATCTTATTATAATGAACTGGACTCGTTAAATGACAACAGTAGATATATGCCTTGGGCATTTTCTCTTTGTGAGTTCTACGTCAGGTGTTTAAAACACAATTTCATCTAAAGTGAAGAAACTTCACCTTACAAATCTAGTGTATTAATGCAACCGGTCCTATTTTATTAAATTTACATTACAGCTGTTATGCTGGGGGTGACAAAGAACGCGGGAGAACTCATGTAGTGAACCAGGTTGCAGCGATACAACAGAACTAGCCTCGACTGGTGATTAAAACTGTTATGTCCCTCTACGTATCTCAATCAGTTGCCAAATAAGGGTGCCAAGCTTATTCAAGTTAACAGTTGGTTACTCACGAGAAGAGTAGCGGTGAATGAAGAGGAAAGGGCGAGGGATTTACTATCATATGTACAAGTGCATCCATATGTATAACCACTGAATAAAATATTCGGCTTCAAAAATACAGTCAGCCTTCGTTATAAGGCCCCCCCCCAATACAGTATCCCCTCGCTTTATTTCAGTAAATGATTGCAAACAGATATTCTCCTATCTTAAATATATGAGAAACATCATTACTACGCCAATTAACATAGTACCAACATGTTAACACTCACAAAATAATTAAGTAAATAATTTAAAATGTGAATTCCTATAACTGGTAACATGGTGCATTCCAAGCTTTTATTAACTAGATTTCTCAACTGAGTATGGAAATCAATTTGTACGCCAAAACAAGTGAAGGAAGAAATAATTAGGGGTTGGGCTGTAATGTTTTACAAACTTAACATGCAGCGTACCTTTTCTTAAACAGTGATTAGGAATCGGTGGACCACGCGGGTTAAATTTCTCCATAGAGCAGTGGATCCCTTGATGAAGATAAAGCTGTACTTTAGTTCTGTACTGAGGGATTTCTAAACCTGCACTCCAGTAGAACATCCCTTGACAGTGGTTGAGTTTGTCTGAATTTTCAATTACATTTAAGACCATTATGTGCGATTTAATATGACTTAATTTAATTAAAATTAATTTTATTGTTACTTTTAATTGATTAATATGTTAAATATAATTATTTATTTAGGCAATGAGTTAATGAGGACGGATGGTATTACAAGTTGCCCAAAATTATTCTGTCGCAGATGAAGAAGAAAGAGAAGAAGATTGTGACACTGATTTGTCAGTTTTATCACTAAGCAAGTGAAAACACAACTTGAACAAATTAAGTGACAGTGCAGTGACGTGGTTACTACGTACAACTGACACATAAAAACAAAAAAAGAGTGTATGTACAGCATTAAAATTTTGTTTTAGTGCCATTCTCACTTTGTGTCAAATAATTTCATGAAACAAATGGTGGCACTGAAATGAAGGTTGACTGCATTTTATTTACGTATTGCCCTTGCACTATTTATTAAATGCAGTTAGCTTGGATAATATTGTCGCTGTTCGGGAAGGGACCACGCATTGTGATGTTTGTACTCACCAGGTAGGCCTACCATATTTCAGCCGCTAGTTTTCTCCTGGGTTACCAACTATATTAATCCCGATGAAAAAAAGATAGCAAGAGTTTTACTTGACTTCATTTCTTAACACTAAATATTACGCAATTCTCCAGTGTATGAAATCCTTTATCAAAATTAACCGACCAACGTTTTTTTTTTGTTTTTCAGTTAGCAAGATAAATGTTGAATGCAGGCTTTCATGCCGGTAATCATAATGTAAGTGATTCCGGGCTATGTGGCCGTGACCCATTACTGGTGTTCCTCCCAGACGTTCTCCCTCAACTGCGGAGGACATCTTCAGTGGTGAATACTTCTAGGTGCTGTTTCCTGGTCGGAGGCTCCACTGTGAACGAACGGGCTTCAGCAGTCCACCATTCATTCATTGTCGAGCCTCCGACCAGGAAACACTACCTATACCCCAGCCACTGATACTCCGGCCCTGAAATTTTCATGACAGTGTTGCCGATATGGATATTCAGTGGGTGGGGCCGCTTTATGTATGCGGTTAGCAGACATACAGCTGACAACATCTCAGCAATTTCAAACCTTACTAGTGCACTATAGCAGCGTCAAGGGCAGTGATTGGTTGTGGCTGACGTTCACTCACAATTCAACCATTTCCTTATTGGCTGTAGAGGGTGAGTTTCTCCCTTTACCCCTCGTATAACCTAAACTTCAGAGCCGGAGATCCAGTGGCTGTAGTGTAGAAGTACTCGCCACTTATGATGCCCTCCGCAGTTGAGGGACAAACGTCTGGTAACACACCAGTAATGGACCACGGTCACATAGCCCGGAATCACTTAACATTATCAAGATACATGTTGATTTGAACTTTCATTATCAGGACCTATTTCATCATAATACAAAAATATTCAATGGCGCGCAAGGCTTAGAAGGTTCTTGTCCTTCCAGGCGATTGTTAGCCTCGCATTCACATGTGTGGGCTGTCAACCTGACAGTATAGCCGTGATTTGTATCCAGTATGTCGGGTAGTCCCCCAGGTGTTATAGCTGGTTTTCTCAACTTGGAGCAGCTACCTTTTGTAGCTATCCAAATTTGTCACGATGCTGGATGGTACCGGTTCCATACTGGCCCCAATTTCATGAAAAAATGTATTTCCTCAACGGTTGCTCGAACCAGTTAAAATCCCTTAGTTCTGCAGCAAGGGATGATGTCATAAACCCGCTTGGCTATTCATTACAATCACCATTTTATAATATCAATAAATTAGTATTTCAATTCCGGCGCTCTTTAGTAATTCATGTAATCGCTGTCACAATTAAAACACGGGGTGTGAAGATACCGGCAAAAATTTCTGAGAGGCTCCTTTTCTTAGACTTGAGGTTCTTATACATGCTGTAAATCTACGATATGGGATCCACCACAATACATCTCCTCTTAAAGAACTATAATATCATTACAAATAATTGCACAGAAAACGCACTGCAAACACAATAGAAATGCACAGCCAACTAGATACGAGTACAAAAAGATTTTTATAGTATATTATAGAGGTCTAGCAACTTAAATCTCGTGACCCAAGTATGGTTCTTCGGATCTGCCATTCTGGCTCTCAAACGACTTAAATTTTACCCTCACAAAATGTGAAATCAATTTATTATTTACTTTACTGCCATTATACATATTTTAAAGTTAAATTTAAAATGGATTTATTATGTATTTACATGTATTTTTTTATTCATAAATATCCAAACAAAATATAATTAAGTCCTTGTCAAGCTCTTCATACGGTTATAATAAACATAGCGTTACAAAATTTTGCCGGGAGTTAGTTTTGTTCTTTGTATAATAGATTTGGCTGTTCCCTAAGTGGAGGTTGTCGACCAATGAACTAGTCCTCTGGGACTAAACCTTTAAAACCATTAAATTCTGCTGATAAATAAAACTGAAAATAAGGATCAGCTGTGTCATATTGTCTATTAAAAAAAGTGACGTAAACCAGTGCAAGAATGGCCAATATCTTCTTAGTAAACTTAAATGTAGTTGATTCCAATTTTTTAAACATACAATTAGGTTAACCAGATTTTTAAAAAATGGGTGACATAAGGCCGGTATTCAAGAACCCCAAGCTCTCTAGGCCATGCCATCTCCGTCTTTCGTAAGCTGAGGCTCTCATATTTTAATGCAATCCCGAAAACTTTTAAAATAAATTTCTTGTTAGCACATGGTGTTGAATAGAGTGAGCCAGTTAGAGTAGGTTCTGCATGACCCACATAATTAACCACATAGAGAACGGGTTTGAGTGCTCTTTGGAATACCGGCCTTAGAGATATAAGACATTCGGACTCATTAGAATAATTGGAAAGGATTGTTTACAGCGAATTGAGCTAAACCTATTAAAAAATCTAATTGTACCAGCCTAAAGGATTTCAGAAGCAGAGGAGTACCAAAACAACGGTGGTCTGTAAAGCCATCTTGAGAGTTAGGAGGAACAGTTTCACAAGAAGCTAAACCTATTATAATACGAGGGCGGATCGGAAAGTAACGCACAATTATTTTTTTCTGCCTTGGTATTGCAGCTAGAATGTTGAAATTTCACAGAGATATAGTTTGAAGTTTTCACTACAGATGGTATTTTTTTCTCAGGTGCACCTCTTGCGAGAGAAGCTTGAACTATGCAACAAAAATGGCGCGCATGCTACTGTCGTCCACCTGTGAGGGACGGATCGGATCGGAAAGTAACGCACAATAATTTTTTTTAAAAGTTTAATAGTAAAAAAAAAGGAAAAAAAATCACAAATGAACTTACATCTTTTACCTACTTTTCGACATAGTCACCAATTTTCTCAACACATTTTTCCCATCGTGTTACCAGTTTCAATATGCCCTGTTCGTAGAAGTCCGTTTGGTTGGAGTGTAGCCATCTGCGCACTACTGATGCCTGCTTTGTTTCGGGCGTGTAGTGGTACGCCCACGACTCATCACCTGTGACGATTCCTTCCAGAAGTCATGTCCTTGTGCGATGTGTACCGCGTTAACCCTTAAATTGGCAAAACCCAAATTTTCTTTTAGTTATTTAATTGTGGCGGACCGCAGTGAAAACGGAATCTTGATAACTGTTATTATTAGATACATTTTATAATTAGACACACATTTAAGTGGTTCCTTTTTTTGTTTTTTTCTTCTGATTTATTTAAAATATTAAATTAATTGAACCAAATGATGTATCCAAAAAGATACATTACGAATTTAAGGGTTAAGTGGTCCAAGCTTGCCATCATTCGCTGGCCCTTGTGGTCGTCTGTCAGGTTCTTAGGCACCCAGCGAGCACTAACTTTACGGAAGACATTGCTACGGTCCATACAATCATCCCCATACACGCCACGCATGTCCCTGTGAATTTCACTGGGTTTATGCCCTTTGGCCCACAAAAATCGAACAACACTTCTCTGTTCCTCACAGGTGGACGACTGTAGTCATGCGCGCCATCTTTGTTGCATAGTTCAAGCTTCTCTCGCAAGACGTGCACCTGAGAAAAAAATACCATCTGTAGTGAAAACTTATCTGTGAAATTTCAACATTCTAGCTGCAATACCAAGGCAGAAAAAATTATTGTGCGTTACTTTCCGATCCGCCCTCGTATGTAGGAAGATAATCCAATTGTTCTCTTAACATCAATTTAAGCTTCCGAAGAAGGTTATGACGATTGTTAGGCCTACACTGATCTACTTCATTTTAGTCTTTCTATAATAGACTATAGACGCGATATGATTTTTGACATATAATCAAATACAAATTGATTCCATTATTTTGTATATAATGATTGCAATCAATTATATTTTCTCCCGCGTTTTATAAAAGTTTTAATATATATATATTTTTGTAACATGGCGAAGATGGATGTTGTTTTGTTGGTTGAAATAACACCAGAAGAAGAACTCACTTGTTATTATATACAAGTGTCTTACAGACATTTAACTTTTAAATCTATAAATAATGGGGAAAATTGTGTAATTTCAAAGGTTACTGCATAAATAATTGCAATAATTGAAGGAATCAGTGATGCAAATCTCATTTTATACCGACAAAAATGTTGTATTGACCCGAAAATAAGCCGATTTTGGACCAAATTTTATCTGCAAAAATTCAGGTTGTGGTTTATATTAGTTTCCTTTGATTTTTACATACCTTTGCATGTTATGAGTCATGCTCAACGCAATAATACACATAACCAAAATTAGCTATTTTTTTTTATGTTGTAACTATGCAAACTTTTACCGGTATTTCGGCATTAACATTATATTATATACTGCTTTGTTAGCTTCTGTTTCAGTACGAAGTTGGTAACGGGTAGGAACGGCTGTTTTATGACGATTATCATTTAAAAAGAAAATAATCAACCTCACGAATTCGGTGTAGTTACGATGTAAACTTATAACTTGGATTTTTGGTTTATACCAAAACCACACGAACAGAGAGTCCGGACTGACAAATGTTTTTTAATGCCCCAGTTTGTCCTTTTGGACATTTCTGGTGTTCTCTACTGGCAATGGTGTAATTGTAACCCACTTCTGAGGTTGGGGCGCCTGGAGGGGGGTTACATTGCCCCGATGATATGATGGGTGATGATGATGATAGTGGTGCGCCAGGAGAGTCCTTTAATCCTAAGCTTAATCTAAGATGAATATGAATGATGATGATTGCGATGGCCATATGCTTTCGGGGACCGTTTGGGCCTTGAAGTTTTCCTGGCATTTGTCTTACAGGTGAGGAAAAGCCCCGATAAAAAACCTCACCCAGAAAAACTGCCCGGACGAACCGGACCCGCTGCGTGACAAGGCAGCACGCTACCTCGAGACCACAGCGGTGGACTTGTTAGATATATTATATTGTGTAATTCGACACAAATTCAAGTATTTTTTACTAATTTGTTTTATTAAAAATATTCAATAAAATAAATTTATTGGATACACACCCAATTTAAGAGTTAAAAAATTAGTTTCAAAGAGTATATTGTTTAGGTGACCGAAATGTGGCAAACATCCGGAAATCCTACGTGAAAAAACCGTTACGTAAATGAAGGTAAAATAAAATAAATATAATATTTTTTCTTCTCTCAGTCCGGGCGTGGTTTAATTTCGTGCCAAAGTTATTTTTCTTCGAATCTGAAAGGGCGCGGCTTATACCCGGGGACGATTTATTTTTGGGCCAATATGGTAGAAAAAAATTCAATTCATATTTGAAGACTTCAGTGGAAAAATGAAGTAAGCGAGTTATAAAAAGCTAAGTATTGGCTGAATTATATTAAACAGGAAACTATGGACTGAAACACTGAGTAAGAACCATTTCATTGAATTAAACATAGTTCAGAATTCAGTTTTTTCTTAAAATTTACATGTTAAACATGTTTTTACTGTTAAATCAATTTTTAAAATACTTTTGCAGGTACGAAAAAAAAACGAGAATTTCATTGATGGAAAAAATTTTGCTCGGGGTTACAAAAAGTGAACTTTTTAAAATTCTAAACCTCAAAACACTTTCTAAAAGTTCAAATTTGAAATAAAATGTTGGATCTGAAGTGGTTAAAGATTTCTCTCTGAAAGAAATGTATCAACTTTCAAATTTGAACATTTTGTCTTGAAAACCAGTGAAAATGCGTCTTAATTCTGCTTTCCTTTAAGTTTTCAAATTAATTTCAATGTGCTATTTTTAAATTATCCCCTATTCTCAAAATATACGGACCTTATTTTTATCGTCACTACAGAGCGAAAAGTAATGCACTGAATTAGTGTGCATGCAGTAGACGATCATTTTTTTATATGCAGCGGAATTTTATAATTGGTCTCCCAGCAGATTAATTGATGGTTACTGTTATTTGCGTTTCTTTAATAATATTAATTTTATTTCAAGTTTAATTTTTATAAATTTATTTATGATATAATTATTTTTATGTTAAGTAATTTTGTTTGTATCTAATATATTTTTACTAGTTGAGTTGAATAGAAGGCCTTAAGACTTAAACTCTGCCAGCTTAAATAAAACTATAATAATAATAATAATAATAATAATAATAATAATAATAATAATAATAATAATAATAATAATAATTTTATTCAGAAAAAAATTCTATGAGATTATAGGCATGTAATACTCCCACTTTATTTTGATTTGGAGAAACTTGACAACTATAAAAAATGCATCTCGACATTCTAAATTAATGTAGAGAAAGAGAAGTGATGTAAACTAGCCTAATAATCGTCACTGCCTTATCTGGAAACATTGAAGTTATAACAATTATTAATTAATGCTGTGGTTATCATAAATTAAATCAAGCAATACTTCTAAAATTCATTTTAAAGCGCCTTTGAGGTTATGTAATAAAATGTTAAATATATAACATTAGAACCTGATATATCAGTAGTCCTCAGCTAAATTTTTAGTTTAGAGTACCTGATATATCAGTAACACTCAACTAAAATTTTAGTTTAGAGTACCTGATATATCAGTAGTCTCAAATAAATTTTTAGTATAGAGTACCTGATATATCAGTCGTGCTCAACTAAAATTTTAGTTTAGAGTACCTGATATATCAGTCGTGCTCAACTAAATTTTTAGTTTAGTGTACCTGATATATCAGTAGTCCTCAACTAAATTTTTAGTATAGAGTACCTGATATATCAGTCGTGCTCAACTAAATTTTTAGTTTAGAGTACCTGATATATCAGTAGTCCTCAACTAAATTTTTAGTTTAGAGTACCTGATATATCAGTAACCTCAACTAAAATTTTAGTTTAGAGTACCTGATATATCAGTAGTCCTCAACTAAATTTTTAGTTTAGAGTACCTGATATATCAGTAGTCCTCAAACTAAAATTTTAGTTTAGAGTACCTGATATATCAGTCGTGCTCAACTAAATTTTTAGTTTAGTGTACCTGATATATCAGTAGTCCTCAACTAAATTTTTAGTTTAGAGTACCTGATATATCAGTCGTGCTCAACTAAATTTTTAGTTTAGAGTACCTGATATATCAGTAGTCCTCAACTAAATTTTTAGTTTAGAGTACCTGATATATCAGTCGTGCTCAACTAAATTTTTAGTTTAGAGTACCTGATATATCAGTAGTCCTCAACTAAATTTTTAGTTTAGAGTAGGCCTACTTTATATATCAGTCGTGCTCAACTAAATTTTTAGTTTAGAGTACCTGATATATCAGTCGTCCTCAACTAAAATTTTAGTTTAGAGTACCTGATATATCAGTCGTGCTCAACTAAATTTTTAGTTTAGTGTACCTGATATATCAGTAGTCCTCAACTAAATTTTAGTTTTAGAGTACCTGATATATCAGTCGTCCTCAACTAAATTTTTAGTTTAGTGTACCTGATATATCAGTAGTCCTCAACTAAATTTTTAGTTTAGAGTAGGCCTACTTTATATATCAGTCGTGCTCAACTAAATTTTTAGTTTAGAGTACCTGATATATCAGTAGTCCTCAACTAAATTTTTAGTTTAGAGTACCTGATATATCAGTAGTCCTCAACTAAATTTTTAGTTTAGAGTACCTGATATATCAGTCGTCCTCAACTAAAATTTTAGTTTAGAGTACCTGATATATCAGTCGTCCTCAACTAAAATTTTAGTTTAGAGTACCTGATATATCAGTCGTGCTCAACTAAATTTCTAGTTTAGTGTACCTGATATATCAGTCGTCCTCAACTAAATTTTTAGTTTAGTGTACTTGATATATCAGTCGTCCTCAACTAAATTTTTAGTTTAGGTACCTGATATATCAGTCGTGCTCAACTAAATTTTTAGTTTAAGTAGTAATCAACTAAATTTTTAGTTTAGATGTACTTGATATATCAGTCGTGCTCAACTAAATTTTTAGTTTAATGTACTTGATATATCAGTGTGCTCAACTAAATTTTAGTTTAAGTACTTGATATATCAGTCGTGCTCAACTAAATTTTTAGTTTAGAGTACCTTGATATATCAGTCGTGCTCAACTAAATTTTTAGTTTAATGTACTGATATATCGTCGTGCTCAACTAAATTTTTAGTTTAATGTACCTGATATATCAGTCGTGCTCAACTAAATTTTTAGTTTAATGTACTGATATATCAGTCGTGCTCAACTAAATTTTTAGTTTAGAGTACCTGATATATCAGTCGTGCTCAACTAAATTTTAGTTTAGATGTACTTGATATATCAGTCGTGCTCAACTAAATTTTTAGTTTAATGTACTTGATATATCAGTCGTGCTCAACTAAATTTTAGTTTAATGTACTTGATATATCAGTCGTGCTCAACTAAATTTTTAGTTTAAGTACTGATATATCAGTCGTGCTCAACTAAATTTTTAGTTTAATGTACCTGATATATCAGTAGTGCTCAACTAAATTTTTAGTTTAGAGTACTGATATATCAGTAGTGCTCAACTAAATTTTTAGTTTAAGTACCTGATATATCAGTCGTCCTCAACTAAATTTTTAGTTTAAGTACTGATATATCAGTCGTGCTCAACTAAATTTTTAGTTTAATGTACCTGATATATCAGTCGTGCTCAACTAAATTTTTAGTTTAGAGTACTTGATATATCAGTAGTCCTCAACTAAATTTTTAGTTTAGAGTACCTGATATATCAGTCGTCCTCAACTAAAATTTTAGTTTAGAGTACCTGATATATCAGTCGTCCTCAACTAAAATTTTAGTTTAGAGTAGCTGGTATATCAGTCGTCCTCAAGTGAAACTTTTGTTGAGGATGACTGATATACCAGGTACTAGTTTTATATTTTTTACATTTTATAACTTAAATCAAGTTTTTAAATAATGTTAAATTGGTTACGTAGTTTTTTAATTTCATGAACTTTAATATTATGTCGCATGTATTTGTTTATTTTTAATGTCACATTGACAGGAGTATAACATGAAATGGGCAATGTTAATGTAATTTCAACATTCGCTATTACTGATATAAAAAACAACTATTAGGTGGGCACCGGAGTTTGAACCCGATACCTCCGAATAGGCAACTCAAACACTGTAGCTTGAGTCAACTATTTCAGTATGCTAGTTTTTCTTTATCTAAATACACTATGGTATAATCATAAATAAATAAAAACGCTCTATTTAATTTCCATCGCACACTAATTCAGCACCTTTATATAATAATGTTGGGTCATACTTTTAAAAAGCATTATTCATATATGGAGGATCATATAGATAGGTCCAAAAACGCTTTATTTTCCTGAAACAGTTCTATTTTACTATATTTTCATTGTACGCCAGCAAGTTCGTTTGTGATATAACACATTTCTTGTGAACATGTTACACACCACACTGGTGTGCTCAATATCATAACTATGAGAAATAAACAGAAACAGAATACAATGCGACTAATACTTTCGGAGAAAATAAATAAAAGTTTATGAACCAATTTTATATAAAATATATTATTTCATACTATGTCTAATTTCAATGCTTCATAATAATACAATTTGGCCAACAAATGAACATTATAATGCCATATATGTACTGTAATATTCACAAAAAAGGACGATACTTTCACCAACTTATGAATAATCACGACAAACTTAATTACGATTTTGTAACTAAGCAAGTGAAGGCAGCCAATATAAATTATATGAAATAATCTTCCTCCTTTACTTGCAAATTTGCTTTATTTCATTTAAAAGTTAGCACATTTCAGGCAAGTCAATCTGTGCAGATTTTGGCGTGTCTTTTCATATTAATTATTAACTCTTAAATTGGCAAAACATAAATTTCTTATGTCAGTTATTTGAATGTGACGGACCGCAGTGAAAACGAAATCTTCTGTAACTGCTATTATTAGGTATATTGTGCTAATTAATAAATAATAATTAGACTAAATGGTTTCTTTTTGCTCGTTTTCTTCTGATTTATTAGAAATATTACATTAATTAAACCAACTTGTGTATCTTATAGCGTTAAACAACTGTGTCATCAATGGGAACAGTAAGTTAATTTTTTAAAAGTTGATTTCATATTTAAACAGATGTGACACACCAGATAAAAACTAAAATATGGTTAATATTGATATTTAAAACATTTTATACCGGGATTCTTTAGAATACAATAATATAAAAATGTTAAGTAAATAACTTCAAATTTTATACTGACCAGTCCTTCCTGATAGTATTTTAAAGCTGCCTGTTTGGTTTGTTTGTTGAATACGTTAGCGCCTAAATATTAACATTTATTTATTAAAATATGAAATTCAACATAATATGAAATAAAATATTGTATGTTGGAAGAACTGAAAGACTTTTCCAAATTAGACTGTTTGGAATAAGGTTAAAAATGAAACATAATTGTTTTCTTTGGACTTTAGATTAGAAAGAAATAACTAACACCCTTGCCCCTAATTCAAACTCTCTAAAGCTAATTTAGGCCTATAATAAAATTACACACTATTTTAATGTGATTTGAACTTTTTTTTAGATATTATTATCTTAGAAATATTTTTGGAAGAATTATTAACTATTAATATCGCCATCTATCCAACAACTATCAATAAATATCCGTTATTATGCTGATAATAAAAATGTAAATTAATTCTACTGGTCATATCTTTGGATCAAGTCCCTCTTAAACATCAATAAATTATATTAAATTGTTGTAATACGACATATTCAGAGCAAGTCTAAATTATTAATACAAAAGGAAACCATTTCTGGGTCTTATTCAATTGATTTTTAAAATACAAATACATAATGAAATGTCAACCTTATAAGTTTCCATGAACATTCATAGATATTCGATGTGCGCTTCATTTTTGACACGGTGGATGTCTACGGGATAATCCTTTTTGTTGCTACACTTATGCCAGGATATCCTGATTAATTGAGTTAACACTGTCTTAGCTGCTGTAAGTCCTATGGGATAGTGGTACGCAAATGTCCTTCACATACCCCCGAAAAGAAAGTATGGTGTAAGGTGACCTAGAGGGCCACAACATTAATGGGATATCACATAACACAGCTCAGCCAATCCAGTATTCTGAGAACTAGTCAATGAGGTGGTCGCGTACTTTATAACGCGTTTTCGTTATTAGTAAACAGAACTCGGAGAGTTAACTTTTCAATCAGATATAGTTAAAAGGGACCTAAGTAGTCATATCTGAAATTATGAGTTCAGGAGAGAATGAATGGCATTTGAAACTAATCTCATTCTACAGGAATATCATCCCTTGCACCTTTCGTGCTTCTGGTTCAGCGCTGGGCTGGACAGATGATGTGAATATGGTCCATTCTTAAATTTATGCACCACTTCGGCAGACACATTACGTATATGATTTGTACTTTTACTGCGTTCTGAGAGGAGTGTAGGATGGTTATTTATTTGTAATGTAAGTATGTTGTTTAGAGGATGATGATGATGATGAAAAGAAGAGAGAGAAGGGGAACCCCGGTTCCAGTTCATAACTTACTCCTGTCGAAATGTACTAAGTATTTTGAATTCAATCCAGACATCTGCTGCACAAACTAGGGCTTAAAATTGTATATCACTGTCTCTCCTAATATTTTATGGGTGTGAAATTTGGGCTCCAAAGAAAAAACAGAAAGAAAGACAGCAGAGAAGAGGTTCCTCAGACAAGTAAAATTATGTAAAAAAGCTTGATAGAATTAGAAATGAGGATATGAGAAAAATTAAAAGTGCAGCCTTTATTCGATAAAGTCGCGAATTATAGATAAAAGTGGATTGATCACATGAATGGAATGAGTAAGTATATATCCATTGTTAGCAAGAGGAAGATGTGATGTCGGAAGACCTAGAAAACGTAGGCTGATGCAGTATGAAGTCGGAACGGGCAATTGCCTAATCCTTGGAGTGACGATGAAGATGATGACTATCTCTCCTAGTTCCGAAATTG
>JASPKZ010001183.1:0-53452 GCA_030220185.1 Diploptera punctata
AATATACATGTGATACTGATCTTAGTGTAGGTGTTGGTAGAAAACGTGTAAATATTGACTTATGAATACGTAAGAATAATCAAGTACAAAAGTAAATCAAAATAAAATAACCAAGAAGTCATACAATAATCTGAAGGCAAAGAAGATAATCTTATGCTAGTATTAAACAATACATAGGACATGTAGAATGACCATTATTTACCTAAATCCACAAAAATTGTAACTCGGCTCCATAGCGTGACTGCCTAAAGGCCCTTGCTACAGCGAGTTTTATCTCATATCCCTGTGATATTTACCGATATAGGACCGTCCTACGACAATAAGGAGTGAAATTGATCCGCAGCGAGTCCTCTGCGTTGCCTATAGCGTTTTTTTTTTCAATCTGATCCCGCTCTTATGGGACAATCAAAGTTATTTAATATCTGGGAGTACCGTCTCCATGATATATATTTATATATATATATTATATATATATATATGATAGGAGTTTTCTTGGTTTTTCCGTGTCTAGATTCATGTATTCTTGGCCACTGATCCGACATTTCGGATATTCCACATGCCATTATCAAGGAATGATTCCTGATAATGACTTGTGGGATCAGTGACAGAGGCCGACTTGAATCATTGAGCGGAAAACCAAGAAAACTTTCTTAATCATATTATATCCGCGAAAATCTACATATAGAATGTTAAGTTATTAGTTAAACTGGCACTTTATAATAATTGAAAATCAATGGTTTCCCTCCCGCAGTTTATAAGTATCTATAAGGCATATCATTTATTATAGCGTCATGTCTTGTCACGCAGCGGTCCCGGGTTCGATTCCTGTCGGGACAGGTTCCTGGGTGAAGTTTTTTCGGGGGTTTCCTCAGCTGTAAGCAATGTCAGGAGCTTAGGGCCCATGGTCCCCGAAAATCATCCGGTCGTATCATCCATCATTATCGTTATTCATCATCATCCTCACCGTGTGGAAAGCAAAGGGAAGTACCACACCTATAATTCTAGTTAAAGTGCAAAGCATAGCCTGAAAATGTTATGATGCAGTGAGGACTGGCCCTCGGGCGGAATTACTATGGAGGGATGTATCATATCATCAGTTAAGGTCTCGCCTACGGTACTTTTACGCCACATGCACCCGGGTCTACTGGTGGCACAATTTTTTTTGACCACACAAGATATGGAGGGTCTCCTCAGTGAGTGATCAGTCATGTCGACCTCTTCCGGACAATACCACATGAAAATAATCGCACCATTCACTCACCCTTCACACAAACGCGGCGAATAACGATTATGATTATGAGTCGCCACATGATGTTCGGGTCTGATTGGGCCTTGAGTTTCCTCAATTCGTATTATGGAGAGGAAAAAGCCCGAAAAATAAAACCATCACCCAAGAAACAAATTCCGACGAAATCGAACCCGGTCCCTGTGTGTAGGAGGCAGCCAACGTTACCCCGAGATTACAGCTGTGGATGTATATAAAATCACACTTACTCGGACCAACGGATCTGTGCCCCTAGAGCGCTGACACCTTCTTAGAAAACTAGCACGTCTATACTACACCATATTTCACGCAGTCCCCCTCCCACTACGTTCAAACACTGTCACGAACCTATCGAGTAGGGATGTTGCCAAAACTTCCCCCAGTGTCATGGCTCTTGAATATGAATAATGCAAGGTTGGAGTTGAGTTTGACAAACACTGGAGTGCAAGTGAAAAGAGAGAGATAGAAAAAGAGAGGGAGAGATAGGATGCAGGGAGGGAAATTGATTTGCCGAGGCAGAAAAGGAAGTAGGCTTTAGTTCGCACATCTTACAGGGGCACAGATCCATTTGCCAGACAATACAAGCAAATCACATTTGGCTAACTACTACTACTACTACTACTACTACTTACTACCAACCACCACCACCACCACCACCACCACCGACCACCACCACACCACCCCCACCACCCCCATTTTCTTCTTCCTTTTGATACTCGTTCATTGTTTTCTTTAGTTTTCTAGTTCGTTCATTCGGTGGATTGATTTTTCATTAACAGACCAGAATCTTAGTCACATTTATTTTTTTCTTTAGTTCTGATTTTATACTTTTATTTTCCCTCGAGATTCTTTATGAGCGGCGCTAAAGGTCAATTTCTTTTTAATCAATTTAGCTGTAGGCCTAAAACAATAACCAATAATATTCTTCTTCTCCATCATATTTACCCTTTTATCTTATGCGGGTTTTACATGCTCTACGTCACCTAGGCCTTATAGTAGCACCGACCTGTCGGAGAGAGATTTTTAAATTTGGATCTCCACAATGCTTTTGACCACATTTAAGACGAGAAATACTAATTATTAATAATATATAATAATAATAATATAATAAAATACTAATAATAATAATAATAATAATAATAATAAATAATAAATAATAATAATAATAATGATAATGCCTAATTGATAATGATAATGATGTGATATAATGATAATAGTAGTAAATAATAGTTGTAATATAGCAATATAGAAATACTAGTAATAAAATTATAATAAAACAGAATCTCTTCATTCGATAAAGAAATCAGTTAGAATGTAATTCAGGAAGAATACGTAATATCAAAAAATATAAATATTTTAGGATCTATTTAGATAAAAATGAGAGATTCAACTACAGAAATTGACAGAAGAAGAATAACTGAGGGAAAGTGTAGAATCATTGGTATGTTGAACTTCGTGCTTTGGAATGAAATATAATTAATATAGAACAAAGGAAACTATTGTTTCAAGTTTCTGTTACAAAGAATTTTATTATTGGGTCCTAAACCTGGGACATATCATAGTAGGATACAACTAACGAACGATGTGTTAACAGTAGAAATGGATTTTTGAGGCGATCGACAATAATTAATTTCAAGAAGGGGATACAATCACAGATAGGGACATTGATGAGAGTTGCGAAGAACATATTAGAAAAAATAGAAGCAGAACATCTTTGAAATGGTATGGACACCTATCATACTGGCAGAGATAAAATACCAAAGAGATACTTGATTGGAAAGCTAATGTAAGAAGTGGAAGAGGCAACCTAGAGACTGTAGGTGGTGGGTGATGAGAATATGTCTGAAGCTAGAGATTTGGAGGGAAAAGAAGCTTTAGACAGAAACCTCTGCGACAAATCGCTTTGGGTGGAGATAGAAACACTGTATCGTTTTGAATATGCCTAATAAATAATAATAATAATAATAATAATAATAATAATAGTAATAATAATTAATGATGATGTTGATACTAATTAATAATAGTAATAGTAATAATAATTATAATAATAATGATGATTGATAATAATAAAATAATAATAATATAATAATGATGTTGATAATAATAATTATTATTATAATAATGATAATAATAATAATCATAATAATAATTAATAATAATAATAATAATAATAACAAATAATTAATACAAAGTTTATTTTATAATACTAGCATAAAGTGTTAGGACTGTTTAGAATAAACGATGGCGTTGGCCGAAGCAATTATCAATGGCAACGACCAGAAAAGAAAAGGGAGGAGCCCAAAGTAACATGAAAGGAAAACGTGAAGATAGTAATGCAAGCAAGAGAGCTAGCATGAAGATGCCCACGATCGTTGGCTTAGGAGGGTTGCACGGAAAGACGGCAGCAGCTGTAAAACCCGAAGATAATAAGATATAATTATAATAATGTTAATACTAATTAAGTTTACTCTTATAATACGTACTAGCTTTATATAGGTCTAGTACAACTACAACCCCCTACTGTTCTGTTACTACTAAAATGCTGCTAATAATAATGTTTAATGATAAAAATATCGGGACCATTTTTATAAGAATGAGGCAAACCACGAATATAGTCATTTTGTCTGCATGGGAATGAATTTAATTAATTATAAAATATACTTTGAATATGTTTTGATCAACAATTTTAAATTCTGAATCTCTCTGAAAATTTTATTTCTTACTCGGCCGTTACTATGTGAATTCAAACCAAAGGACATTTTATAAAGTTTCTCTGGAATTAAATGGAATGACGGGTTAATGAATTTTCCGTCCTTTCAGTTGAAAACTGAGTCCAATTTCACAATTTTCTGGTTAAATTTGTGGAACAATGCAGTAATTGGGGCTATGTTAAATGAAAGTACAAGGAGGACGTATTGTTTTGAGAACAATGTCCTGAACAGCAGAGTTTTGTGGGTGGACTGGCATCAATCCTGTAATGATGTAATCACAGCCTTCTAAAACACTGTCAACCCGGCTACGGTGACTAATGAAGATGAATTACGCGATGATGGGGGTACAAGGGCGGAGTCAGCAACCCCATCATGCACAGTACGACAAACAAAAATTTAAACTGATTATTTCAGATAAACACCTTCTCAATTAAATTCTTCTTATTATTATTATTATTTATTATTATATTATTATTAATTATTATTAGTATTATTATTAGTATATTATTATATTCTTATTAGTTTTTACTATTATCATTATTTATTATTATTATTATTATCATTATTTATTATTATTATTTATTATTATTATTTATTAGTATTATTATTAATTATTAATTTAGCAAGTTTATAATATTTAACATCTTCCGTGTGATTTAATCTATTACCATTCTCCTTCACATTTGTTTATCATTCCAATCTCCATGTCCATCTTTTTCGTCATGCTGGTTTTATAACACCAATCAATTCGCGTTATTTTTTTAACATCCTCTTTTTCTTCTTCCCCCATTTATAGTTTTCTTTCAAATCTGCTTTTGTTATTCTGTTTTACGTGATCTGTACCATTTGGATTTTTTAAAAATAAAACCCATAATATTGAACTTTGAATATTTATCTTATTTAAATATGCTGCTTCTTATCGATCTGTCGTCTGGTATTCCCGCCAAACTCCTCAAAAAATAGTATATGGAGAATTATTATTTTAATTCCCAAGTTTTTCACTATATGCCATTGTAGGCCTAATAATATTTTATTATTATTTTACTATATGTTATTATTATCGTATATTATTATTTTTATTATTATTATTATTATTATTTTTATTTACACAATAACTCATTGCTTTTATGTAATTTCACTTTTATTAACTATTTAGATATAATTCTTTTAGCTGTAACAAGTAGCCTGTGTATTTCCATTATCTTGTGTTTTTTCTGAAGAAATTAAACTAATTTTATATTCAATTGATTTGGCGTTGACTTGATGAAAATCCATACTTACTTAATTAAATAAAATTAAAACTTAAAGTTTTATATGATTTTTGTGTTTATAATGGAAGTACAAGTCCACCGCTGTGGTCTTCGAGGTAGCGTGCTGCCTTAACACGCAGCTGGGCCCGGGTTCGATCCCCTATCGGGGCAGTTTTTTCTGGTTGAGGTTTTTTATCGGGGTTTTTCCTCACCTTTAAGACAAATGTTCGGAAAAACTTTAAGGCCCAAACGGTCCCCGAAATCATACTTCACCGGGTGTGGGAAGCAACGGGAAGCTACCACACTACAATTCCCTAGTAAAGCTAACAAGCATAGCATGAAAATGCTATGATTGCAGTGAAGGACCTGCCTTCGGGTTAGAATACTATGGATGGATGGAATGGAAGTCATATAAAACTTTAAGTTTTTTTCTATTTAGTTAAGTACCTTATTTAATTATCGTATGAAATTTATCGGGAACCCAGCAAGTGAGGGTTCTGTATAATTTATCTCCCTCAAATCCTGGTTAATATTTTTCTTGCACTACTGGGCACTTTGCTTCTAGTTTTCGTACACGAGAGTTCCTTATATAATTTCCTATTTGTGCCACATGCTCTACCCTTAGCAGCCTACAAGACTTTGCAATGTTTTATTACATCTAGATTTCATAGATAATCACGTTGCTCAGTGTCCAAAAAAAAAATTGCTCGCCACTGAAATGGACTACTGGAGACGCGCTGCAAGAATATCCAGGAAGGATAAAATCAGGAAATTCATATAGGCCTAAAAGAAAAAATGCAGGTACAATATTCAATATTAGATTTTATAAAGAGAAGAAAACAATTAAATTGGTACGGACACATTAGAAGGATGGAAAGAAGGAAGACTACCTAAGATTATCATGGATTGGGAACCACAGGGAAGGAAAAAGAAGGGTAGACCAATATTACATGAATTCAGGGAATCAATGAAACTAAGAGGGAATGGGAAATAGAAGAAGATATATGGATGAACAGACAAGAATGGAAAAATGTGTTGAAACAAATGTGTAGTTAAATGTGAACATGGGTACCAGAAAAATGTATATTCATTGTAAAAGCCGGAATAAAAAAAAATGAAATTTATATGAGCAATAACAAATATCCAGCAGACAGCCCTAAATTATCACTCGACGACTTAAATTAACACTTTTGTTCTTCTCCAGTCGAACCTTTATATACTTTAAACAAAAATCATTGAGGAACTATGTGACTATAGGCCTACACCTCCGACATTTGATAAGTGTTATTTTATTAATATTACACTGACTGACGTCAGCGTTGAAACGTATTTAATTCGATAGTTAGTAATAAATCTTGGATTTTACTTAGCTCGTAATCTAATCAGGTTAAAACAAATATCCAAGAAAGTTTTCACAACGTTTCTTTCCATTCACTAGAAACATATTCTACATTTTACAACTCAGACGCTAATATAGACACTCGTCATGCCACATTTCGAATACTGTAATATGTTACTGACTGACTTGAATACTGAACTTTCAGAGAAGCTACAGCGTGTTCATAAACGCTTGCGTTAGATATATATGTAAATATCTGAAGATACGGCTATTGTTTTTGTCTCTATTAAATCATTTGCCATGGCCTCCAGCTGAATGGCAGAATAACTTTGCATTTCTCTTACTCTATTCTTTCAAATAATGCACATTCTGCTAACCACAGATATTTTGCCAGTTCGCTTTCATATTTTTATCTTTAATGCTAAAATCAATACTAGATATGGAGTTAAATGAATGAAATAGTAATCATACTCTATTATATGTGAACATATTATTCTTCTTTCGCTGTTTCACGTTCCACGTTGATTGAAACTCGCTACCAGTAGAAATCTGGAGCTGCCGACAGTAACCCTTAAAAAAACATTAATTATGATTGCTCTAGAATAGGTTTCACTGTTTATCTCAGTTTCATAACTTACCTACTTAAAAAAATATCAAATTATTTTACTTACATATAATTACTTATAATCATTGGTAGTATTTAAAACAATTAGCTTATTTAATTTTAATGCCATAGGGCCCTATAATATTAATATAATTTAATATTAATTTGATCTTTAATTATAGTGTATTAAATGCATTTTATATCTTACTTTAATAGCTGAGTGGAAGATAAGGCCCTATAACCTTAAATCTGCTAATTTAAATAAAAACCATTATTATTATTATTATTATTATTATTATTATTATTATTATTATTATTGTCATCATCATCATACTCAACATCATCATATAAAAAGTAGAGGAAATTAAACACAACAATAGTGAAATACTGAAAAATTGGAAAGAACACTTGGCAAGGATGACTGAGAATAGCATACCAAAAGCAGCATACAGATATTCACCACGAGGAAGAAAGAGAAGTTTGGGGAGACCAAAAGAACATATGGAAACAGCAGCAATTTGGAGACGGAACAAGCTACTAAATAAGCCTAAATCGTGATGGTGAAGAAGAAGAAGATTTTATCTTCTTCTTCTTCACGATTTAGGCGTATTTACTAGCTTGTTCCGTCTCCAAATTGCTGCTGTTTCTATAGCTAGGAAAAGTGTAAAACTAATTAATTATTAATTTAGATCTAAACTTTGCCAAAATTTGACCTATAGCTATTTGATATAATTACTAGAAATTTTATGATGGTGGTGATGATGATGATTGATCGCTACGTTCCTCTGCGGTACATGGGTTCTTCCCTATTGGGAAGTTTTTTAACCAGACTAATATTCCATTCCATAGTAATTCTGCCCGAGGGCAGGTCTTTCACTACAAACATAGCATTTTCATGCTATGCTTTGCAGCTTAATTAGGGAATTATGGGTATGGTATCTTCCCGTTGATTTCCACACCGGTGAAGGATGATGATGATGGCCGGATGATTTTCGGGGACCGTTGGGCCCTAAGCTTCCTGACGTTTGTCTTGTAGGTGAGGATAAACCCCGAAAAAAACCTCACCCAGGAGCCTGTCCCGACCGGGAATCGAATCTGGGCCCACTGCGTGACAAGGCAGCACGCTACCTCGAGACCACAGCGGTGGACCCGACTAATATACTTGCGCTTATTTCCCTACCACATATGAGTGAGGGACATTCGTTATACATCGCCTCGAAGAAACGTCAATAGGAAAACTAAAGTATTACTCGGATGGATGAATGTCGGTTAAATTTTGCTCAGAAGTCTTTCTATTCAGAATTGAGATTTTTTACGAGCCCAAAAAATTATCAGCCTCCATAGCTTGAAGTCCCTCTCGGAGGACTTGAGTCTTGGATTTTTCCAGCCCAAAAAATCATCGACGCCGGCCTGTTTTGAAACTCGCGACTCTCGGGGGATTAGAGGCAAGGAACATAACCACTAGACACCATGGCCGACATAAATTTTATATAGGCCTAATGCCTGAATTTTGTACTTTGCCGGTAATATTCTGTATGTTTAGGCCTATATGTAATGATGGGTGCAATTAGCAGCCATAAAATAAATTGAAGTGAAGCGGTGTGAAGAATAAAACTGTTCGTGTACAAGAACAATTATTCCTTTACAAATATCATAATTGTATTTTTATGATGTTTTTAAAGAAGGTAAAGTGAGCGCGCAATGCAAGCCTAATCCTTGAGAGGGTCCTTAAGGTTGTCGGAATATAAGGCTCTCTTGTTTCTAGACTAATGACACAAAATATCAGCTGGGTTGTCAAAATCTGTTTCTAGATTAATGACACAAAATGTTAGCTGGGTTGTCAAAATCTGAGTGACGACCTCTTTACCTTCAGAACAAAATTATGTTACTCATTTACGTTAGAGGCTGATTCGACCCCAGGGCAATAGTGTCACCAGAAAGTTTAGGACAGATAAAAATGCTGTCACCGTAGGGACTCGAATCTACAACCATCCGGGTTTGTAACGTAATGTCCTAGCTGCTTTTTTGTTCGTATATGTAGTATATATATACTTACACACACACACACACACACACCATACCATATATATATATATTTATATATATATATATATATATATTATACGTATAAAGTGATCCACACTGCAGGTTCAGGAGGCCCTTGGATCATAGGAGGTTGTGGCTCCCACATTTCTAGACAATCGGCATTTAATGTCAGCCGGGTTGTCAGCCCTGCGTGACGGCCGTCTTTACCCCAGAACAAACTTCTGATACTCATTTTCGATATGAGGCTGAGTCGATCCCGGGACCATAGTAGCCTACCGCTAGAAGATATAGGTCAGTTTAAAAATCCTGACCCCACCTGGACTAGATCCTTCGAACTTATAGCTTGTAACAACTACGCTACGGCGTCCTCCCACATACACACACACACACACACACACACACACACACACACATATATATATATAGGCTACAGGGTGCTCTAAAATTTCCCTTACAAACTTCATAGAGGGGGAGTGTTTTGATAATATCTAGAATTGGAAACATTGTCCGGAAACTTGCCATTTCCGTACTACAGCCGTTTGAAAACATGTTTTAACGCGACCACTTTTACAAGTAATTTTTTTACGAGCCGTGAAAGAGTACATCACTTGTTTTGCAATTCAACTCATTAATAACCAGAAGAACCAAATTGGAACTGAATATTGTTTCACAAATATTGTTTGTTTACAGTTAAACTTAAACTGTTCTTGTCCTATTTGAATGATGGTTAAACATTCAGATCCACTACAAGTGAAGTTCGATGTGGCGACCTGCACAGATTATACCTACGAATGATATTTTGGTAAACGCGCTCTATCACATCGGGTGTATCTGTAATCTCCCCTGCAGCGACCCACAACTCATATCACCAGATCTTCTTGTGTCTCTACAGGAGTGTCATAAACCAAACTCTTCTTACGACCCCAGAGGAAAAAGTCTAGAGGAGTCAAATCCGGTGATCGTGGAGTCCATGCAATTGGACCACCTCGATCTATCCATCTTTGTTCGAATCGTCGGTCCAGATGTTCCCGAACATGAAGTGAAAAGTGGGGGGTTGCGGCGCCATGCTGAAACCACGTGTTTTGACAGACGTTCAATGGCACAGTATCCAACAACACACCCAATATTTGTTGTAGGAAGATCAAGTAGATGGGACTTGCTAGCCTGGAGTGTACGGTCCAATCACATGACCATCCAGAATACCTGCCCACACTATTACTTGAAAATCTGTGTTGGAATCCCTGGACATGCGCGGCATGAGGGTTTTCGTCTGCCCAGACTTGGCTATTTCGTGAATTGAGTACACAATCCCTAGTAAATGTACGTTCATATGTGAAGAGAATGCGCCGTGGAAATAGGGGCTCGTTGATGCATGCGGTGTGTAGAAACCCGTACAGAACTCAACGTGTGGAGCAAAATCGGCTGGCAGTAGTGGACGTACCTTTTGGAGGTAGTATGCATGTAGTTGTTGTTCATGCATAACATTCCAGACGGTGCTAGGAGCAACATCCATTACCACGCGCAATTGCTCGTGTACTCGTTGACGAGCTCCATTCAACTTGATGCAGTACGGCCTCTTCCCAACTCGGGAGTGCGGCGTCTCCTTGGAGCACTACAGTTACTCCTGCTGGCGATGAAGGTGGTACCCCTTTTCCAAAGCCATTGCATAATTATGGCGAAAATATGTATGCGATGGAGTCGGACGTTGTGGAAAACGATCTTGATAAAGGCGACGAGCAGCTCTTCCATTACCTAGAGCTTCGCCTTACAGAAGGATTATGTCGGTGTATTCAGCAAAAGTGTACTCAACCATGTTGCTCTAACACTGAAAGACACGTGAATGAGGCTCGAACCAGCTCCGAGAGGTAGGATAAACGTCAATTAACATCACGTGATCCGACGTAAGCGCCCCTCACCATGTAACTCAGCAGGCGGACGAATCGCGAAGACACGTGACATGCATTCAGGCAGTGCTTGTTTTCAAACGGAAACTGTAAGTTTCCGGACATGGTTTCCAATTCTAAATATTATCAACTCAGTCCCCTCTACAAGTCATAGAAGTTTGTAAGGGGAATTTTTTAACACCCTGTATATATTTGTGAGTCCCATGTCGTGGATTTTCACTACGTAAAAGGACTTCAAGACTAAATCAGAGAACTCTGATCAAAAGTTGTATTTTTCACTCCCAGGCAAAAGGATGTAAGTGATTTCTTGCAAAAAATGAGTTCAGTTCATAATTATATTCTTGCAGCATAATTTTATTTAGTGGTAAAGAGATATAATAATAATAATAATAATAATAATAATAATAATAATAATAATAATAATAATCATCTTCTCTTCATGAAATTAGGCCTTTTGACTTGTTTTCACATCAAGTGGGATTTAATGAATCCTCCCATCTAGTAAATGGGCATCCAACATTTCTATGTCCTATTGGTTTGTACTTTAGTAACAGCTGAGGGATTCTATCTGTAGGCATTCTCTTAACATGCTCATACCAGTTGTTTCTCATGTTGTCAATTCTATTTGTTAAATTAAAAATATTTAAGTCCTTCCTAATATCCTCACTTCTTTTCTTGTCCAAAATTGTTCACACCCGCTACTGAACGTAGGAACTTCATTTCTGCAGTTAATAATAATAATATAATAATAATAATAATAATAATAATAATAATAATAATAATAATAATAATAATAAATAATAATAATAATAATAATAATAATAATAATAATAATAATAATAATATCTTTATTTTACCTGGCAGAGTTAAGGCCTTAAGGCCTTGTCTGCTGCCACTCAACCAGGTTTTAAGAAAATACAAAAAAAATAGTCTTACATCTAAATTACAATAAACATAAACAATTCCATGTTACAAATACAATAAGTGTATGTGTTAGGAGAAGATAAAACGCGTTTGTTATCATTTTCAGTTACTTATGACTTTCTTATAATTACAACTTATACTTTAAAACCTGTTTTTTCTAAATACTGTAAAACTTGCACATGGACCCCTTTGACTTCTAACCGCCTCAATTGTGACGGCATTTACCTAAATTGTTAACGAGCGTGTTTTAAATAATATACTAACTATTGTACCTCTAAATTCATGAATGGGTAATTTGTAGTAACTATAAATATAGGCCTACTTAAAATTGCCATACTTATTTAATCCTCCGAGGAGTTGGTTTTGAGTGGGAGTTGTGAATCGAGTTGCAACGAAGCATGAGAAATTACTCGGTGTCATTAATCCTTGTTTAATTACCACAACGTGTCTCTTCCAAATGTCCCGCCTGGAGCAAGCATAATCATGCTGCTTGTCTTGTGCACTGCCATGACTGATGTACCGACCGACTCGTGGGTGGCGCCCCATTAACTCAAATTCTTATTCCCCAAGTATATCACTTTTTGGTAAATCGCTGAAAGAATTAACGCAAGGGTGACTTCGATTAATCCAAAATATTAAAGTGTTTGAATGTTTTTAAAATATAAATCAACACCCCCTTTGTATTTAACATCAGCTGTTCTGAGTGAATCATACTAGAATTTAAGTAAAAAAAAAAATAAAGTGGTTTGAACGGGATGATGTGTGGAAGGGTATCTTAATACACATTTTTAAAACATTCTACCGTATTATCACGCATTCTTCGAGCTACATGACCTGACCATCTCAATCTCCTTGGTTTAATAACCATAGCAATATTAGAACACATACATTATTATATTTGAGAATAAAGTTCTTAGGAAAATGTTTGAACCAATGAGAGATGAACATACAGGTGAATGGAGAAGACTACATAACAGTGAACTACATGGTCTTTATAGGAAGCCAGATATAATGAAAACAGTTAAGTCTCGTAGACTGCGATAGGCAGGACATGTGGCACCAATGGGGAATGAAAGAGTTGCATGGAAAGCTTCTTGTAGGAAATCCAGAGGGAAAACGCCCAGTTGGTAGACCAAGAATGAGGTGGGAGAAATAACATTAACTATGATTTGAGGGAAGTAGATTATACAGGGGATGATTGGAAAACATTAGCTCATGATAGGGATATATGGAGGAGAGCTTATATCCGCGCGGCCATGAACCTCCGGGTTCGATAGGGCCAGTGAGTTAGTTAGTTATAGGATACATAATTAGAGTTCCTCATTGTAGAACCTACCGGTAAGCATTCTCCATTCTCATCCTTGTGGTGACCGAAGTCTTTAGGATTATATTTTTGAATACGAGGTTAATTTAATAATTAACTAACTAACTCACTAGCACTACCGTACTCGTAAGTTCATGGCCACGCGGACATAAGCTTTCCACATGTCCCTATCCTGAGCTAATGTTTTACAATTATCCCTGTGTAATCTACTTACTCCTCAAATAATGGTTAATGCTATTCTTCTCCACCTCATTCTTCGTCTACCAACTGAGCGTCTTCCCTCTGGTTTCCTACAAGAAATCCTCTATGCCCTTCTTTCATTCCCCATTCGTGAAACATGTCCTGCCCATCACAGTATATAATACTTAATTATTCTTATTATATCTGATTTTCTGTAAAGAAAATGTAGCTCACTATTAAGTAGTCTTCTCCATTTCCCTGTCTGTTCATCTCTCTTTGGTTTAAAAAATGTTACTAAGAACTTTATTTTCAAATATTCGTAATAATAATAATATAATAATAAATAATAATAATAATAATTTAATAATAATAATAAAAAATAATAATAATAATAATAATAATAATAATAATAATAATATAAAATAATAATAAATAATAATAAATTAATATGCGGGATCAGATTCGATCCAGATTGGATAAGTTTACTGAATGAGGTTTTTATTTGGAGATTTTCCTCACCTGTAAGAGAAATAAAAAAGGAAACTTTAAGGTTCAAATAGTCCTCGATCACCATTTGGTCATTACAATCATCCATAATAATTCGGCTTACTTAATATGAATATATATATATATATATATATATATATATGAATGGCTTGTCTTGCAAGCCTTATTAAATGTACATTTTGTCTCCAGGTGGCTCTGGTATTGAACTGATCGCTCATCCGGGCAAATCCTCCATGTCCTTGTGAGACCAGAATGTAATTATGTGATCCATAGCAATGAATCCTCTTCCGACAGGTCCTGTCCCTCTCAGATCGAAGGGGTTGGGGCACATAGAAGTTCCTAAAGTGAGAGGAAGATCTAAGGGAATAAAAAAAATTTATGATAGCTTATTCAAATTAACGATAGGTCTAGCTATATTTAAAAAAAAATACGAAAATGTTAAGCATAATTTGAGAAAACTGTATTTAGTCCGATGTTTTATCAATTATCTTTACATCCTATTTTTTTAATTAATATAATACAGAAATGAATTATTTATTAATAATTATAAAAAGTGTTGTTTAAGTTCTGAAAACAAGTGAAGACTAATTCACACACAGAAAGAATTTTAAACCATTTAAGTGCAATGTTAATTTTACGACTTTCTCTTCCCAGACCAGACTTAAAGATCAATTCTGCCGCCTGAAATACCATGGTGTTATAAAAGATGTCGGCTTCATTAAAAACGTATACAGTAGTAGGAACATTGTAAGAGTTTTACTGCTCAGAGTGTGACAACAGTTGATACTTATCACAGCGCACCACTATAAATCCGCTTCTTTATTTCTCACTCTGGTTGTTTCCACGATTTAGCGTCTTGCATCTCTCAGATTAACGTTACACACACAGTGGTTAGTATAGGCTCATGTATTTCCAGGTATCATAAGAGATATTTGCTTCTTTAATACGGGGTGAATCATAAATATGGCTATACGTTTGATCGCGTTGTGTGATGAAAATATTACCATTACAAGAAATATGAAATTACCGTTGGAAAGGCAATTGTTCAAATTACAACAATGGAATAAAACAAAACCAGTGTACAATTTACTTCATTAGTCAAAATGACGTTGAATATGCAACAGCAAATTACAATAGTTGCATGAGCAATAACGTATGCTAATGATCGTGAGGCCGCAAGACGGGCAAGACGTGAGTTTAACGTAGCATTGCTGCCGTCGACTATGGGGAAGTAGAGAAAGCGACTGCTGGAAAAGGGAAGGATGCAGAAAATCAAACCCTCCTGGAAGGCCTCGCATTAGCACGGATGCAGAAACAACGAGAGAATTTGAGGGGTTTGACACTAGCCCCCACAATCAACCCGCCAAGCTGCACGTGAGCAGTGATTTGTTTTGTTTTGTTCTATTGTTGTAATTCAAGGATTCCCTTTCCAATGATAACATCATATTTCCTTAATAATAATATTTTCGGCACAAAATGCGATCAAACGTATAGCCATATTTCTGAATCACTCTGTACAGTCAATAATATAAAATTCATATCAAATTCCGTTGAGATGAATAGTCATAAGATAAACGTTAGAAGATATAAGCTACTACCTGTTGGCAGGTGCCGTCGTCCTCAACTGTGTTAAAATGCTGTATTTAAATATTAACTGGGGCCTTTCGGAAGTTAACTTCTATCATCAGTAGGATGATATGTGCTACTGGTTGTTGTTTACGACGTTATAGACGTGATGATCGTAAACAACAACAAATAGTAGCACATACTCATTCTGCTGATGATGGAAGTTAACTTCCGAAAGGCCTCCAGTTAATATTTTAAATACAACTTTGTAGTAAGTTGGGGATGACGGCACCTGCCAACATATATACATTTTAACTCTTTAATACACCTATAATATGGAATAATTTAAAAATGTATAATTTAGGCATTAAAGATTTGCACAGTACACGATGCTTAAGAAGTGCAAAGAAATGAATAGTAGGCCTACTTTATTTCATCTATAGGCCTATCCACTATTAGTGAAATTCACGAGCTGGTGGTAAATAGTTTATTTCAACAAAAACATTGAATACGTTTCTAAAAGATCTAGGTCTATATTAGTTTCGGTTTATAATTTTTTTAATGTCATGAATTATTTCGTAAATAATAAATAATTGTCATCATCATCAGCATCAAGGATTAGACCTTAAAATCTTTTCCGATCTCATGTTAGAGTCTGTCCATATTTTACTGGGTCTTCCTACATTTCTTAATCCTAGTGGTCTGTAATGAAGAATCTGTTTCGGGATTCTGTTGTTATCCATTCTATTGATGTAGTCGTCCATTCATCTCTGTATCGTGCAATATTATCTATACCTTGAATGTATTTGTTTCTGATATATTATTGTATAGCTAGCCACACCCCTCAAAAACATATTTTCTTTCTTCTACTGGTTTTTGGTTAAGACCCAGTGTTCCGATCCATACAGTAGTGTTGGATCCTCCTTTATACATATTTTAAAAGTGTCTCCTTTCTAATTCCTTGAGAGTTAGTTTTATTTAAATGTATTTATTTTGTTTGTAATGTCTTCACTTTTCTATATGACACATCGTACGCCACATAATTAAAAGCTCTAACAGTTTAGCCACTTCACCAAACTTTTATACCATGTGTAGCTAAAGTAAAGTAATCCCATTCCAGGTCTTAGAAGGCCTTAGGGGTAGTGTAAGTTAAGACTGCCACCTTTCTAGATAATCGGCATGAGATGTAAACGGGTTTATCAGCCCACATTACGGTTCACCTTAATCTTCAGAACATAATCTGGTACTCATTTCGATTAGAGGCTGAGTGGATTACAGCGCCATGATGACGACAGAATGTTTATATTAGTCTAAAAGTCTTAATCGCATCGAGACTCGTTCCAGGGACGTTTCTACTTAAATAATGTATTGCCTTACCATACAACACTGTGACGTGCCCCATCTCTCACTATGTCTGTCACCGTATTTCACAATTCAGTATTACCAGATTGTACCAATCTACATGTTTCCAACTTGAAAAATAACATTTTTTTAGAATTTGTTAGAACAATTACTTACATTTGTATAGAGAATCTCATGGTTGTGTGTTTGTCTCCGAGTTTTACTTTACTGCATATAGGCCTGTACGCTTATAGGCCTACATAGTAGTGCAGTAAAGTCTAGGTTACACGGAGATTTAAAGTAAACATATCGTTTACCGTATGTTTCTATAGGTAATGCCGTTAACTGGTTGTGAGAATAAACCGCCTCAGGTATAAAACCTACCCTTAAAATTAAATGGTAAAAAAAAGCAAGAAAATAAGTCATGTAAAGACTGTATGAAGAAACATTTAGGGCCTATATACACTTTTTTAAAATTCATGTATTATATAACTTCAATTTTAATACTATAGATTGAAGTGAACTCAAATCTCAACTTAGAAGTTCGAAGCAACGATATTGTATGCAATTATTGTATGGAGTTGTTAATTCACGTTTACACTGTTGAGCCGGTTCCAATCAACGCAAGATGTGTTGATGGTGGGAGAAGACGTAGGGAAGAACCGGTAGTTTTCAATCCGGCCTTTAGAACTAAAACGAACCATGTATCCTACAGTGCAGTCTCTTTTCGTGTCCTGTTACTGCATAATCTCGCAAAACTCATCAGTGTATATTTTTTTGTAACAGAAATTGACTTTAATATGAAATATACTAAATAATACTGTAAAATATCTCAAAAATGGTGACCAGGGCCGGGCCCAAATGGCCCTTAAAGAGGTGCCACCACTTTATTCTATATCATTAGAAGAAATCTGTAAATATACAAAATTTCATTAGAATACGTTTTTACACTTAATACATTCATGAATTTGGAGACTTTGTTATAAAAAGAGGCAAAGGAAAACGTTCTATGTTAACTGGCTAAAGAGGGGAGGGTTGATGACTAAAGCATCTACAATTATTTTCCAATGATACAAAGATCAGGTAGAGTAGCTAGTAGTATTATCCAGCCGACTTTCGTTCAGGAAATTTGCGATATTATTTGTATAGGAGATTGAATGGATACAAGGGCCATCCTTGATACGAATGAATAAAAAAAAGTACCCTTCGCTCTCCATGATCGAATCCTGAAATGTGTAATCAGATATCTTGCTAAGATACAAACTCTCAGATACTCCATTCTCAGCGAAGAACTCTACATGTATTGTTAGACATTTATATGCCTAATAAACTTATATTTAATTAATAATAAATTATTTGCATATATAGGCCTAGGCCCTAATTGAAGTTCTGAATATTTTGTTTAATAAATAAATGGTGACATTATTTTTTATAAACTTTTAGTCCAAAAATTACTAATGTTCAGAAAATGGATATTTATAACTAGGTTTGATAAATAAACCAACAGTATTCGTATTTTTAATGCTCGTATTATCTATTTAATTAAATATAAATAAAACTTAAAGTTTTATGTGATATTCATATTTATTAAAATACATATATTGTAACAGCTGTTTCGGTACTTTTTACCTTCTTTATACATGATTACAAATGAATAAATTTTGTTATTTTAGTACATTATTATTTCTCTATAATTTATAATAAAGTAGGCCTACTTTATATTTTTATGACTAAATTTAATAAAATAATCTAATACGTTTGTCAAATTTTAAACCTTAATCTTTATGAAAGTTACTAACTCTGACTGCAAATCTATGATATTTTGTAAATACGTATAATTGAATTTTGTAAATAGAAAATATGTAAGCCTAAATGATAGGAACCAAGTTTAAAATTAGTCGACTTCGGAGCCAATATAACTATTTCAGTTCATATTATTTTTTTTTTTTAGATATTGACAATGAACTGTACTAAAATACTTCTTCTTCTTCTTAATTTGTAGGATTTTCATCCTGTTTATTTCCAAAATCACTCCTCGGAGGAAGGCGTATTGGATGTGCATTCACTGTCTATCCATCTCTTGGCTGGTCTTCCTCTTGTTCTTCTCCCGTCCATTGGTCTATCTTCTTTAGCTCTTTTTGCAAGCCGGCTTTCTTCCATTTTTTCTATATGAACCTTCCAATATTTCCGTCTATCTGTAATAAATTTGGTTATGTCTTGAATATGGCATTTATCTCTAATTTCTGTGTTGTGTATTTTATCAAATAATGTTTCCCCTGAATAGTTCTTAAGATTTTCATTTCGCATGTGCCTATTATTTGTTTAGTTTTTTGTTGTATCAGCCCTAGTTTCTGCTCCATATACGACAACTGGTCGAACTATCGTTTTGTATATGCGGGTTTTGCTTTCTATTGATATATGTTTGTTGCGCCAAATTAAATCTTTCATATACCCTGATATTTGTGCTGCTTTATCAGCTTGTTTCTTTACTTCTTTTATTAAATTTTTAGTGTTTGTTATTAATACACCTAAATCATTAAATTCTGAAACTTGTTCTACAATTTTTCTTTCTATACTAAAATACGAATAATGTAAATTATTTGACTTGTATCATGGGATGCAATTTGCTTTGTTTGTTCCACTCTAAGTACTTGATAATTGCTGGAACTGATTCGAGCAATTGTATAAGAATATATATTTTTAGTACTGCAATTTAACCGTTTAATTCATAATTTATTGTTTCCGGTCTCATAAAGTATAGCATTAAGTGGGTTTTATGAGCGTTAATTTCGAACATACAATTACACTATAGCCTATGAGAAGACAGTTAATAAAACTCTTTTTTTCAATGATAATCTAGAAAATGCTTTGAAAGGAAAGTGATTAACAACAAGCCACACAGTGCAATATATGTAGGATGGGTAATATTTCTATTTAAATTTGATTATAGGTTTGTTTTAATGAGGACTCAATCAACTCTTGATTGTCCCTTATATCGACAGAAGATTTTGTTTTGGATTCCAGTACTGCAGCTCAGGTACTATGGGTTAATATGATTAAGGATTCGGTAGAACGGAGAGACTTGTTTTAGGTTATGATTTATTCTTGAAAAGCATATTTAGAGTTTTAGAATTAACTAATCGCCGGTAAGTAAAAAAATTGCTTGTTTATCAACTTAAGATTTGGTATACGAATTTATAAAACTATTCGAGGACATTTTCTACATTCCTTATTGTCTATTTTCAATAGTTATCTTGTATTTCTTAAGTATCCCTTTATCAGTCACAGTTATAATTTAACTTCTGGTTTCAGATTATCACAAGTAATGCCACGAGTGATTTCCAAATTTTCTAGAGAATTTGAAAATCGAGAGTGGCATTTATGAGGACTATTTAACGAATAAAATTAAGCTGTTTACTCACAAATCATTATTTAAATATCCATCCATCCATCCATAGTATTTCTGCCCGAGGGCAGGTCTTTCACTGCTATGCTTTGCAGCTTTACTAGGAAATTGTAGGTATGGTAGCTTCCCGTTGCTTTCCACACCGGTGAAGGATGATGACAACGATGATGGCCATATGATTTCGGGGACCGTTCGGGCCTTAAAGTTTTCCTGACGTTTGTCTTACAGGTGAGGAAAAACCCCGATAAAAACCTCACCCAGAAAAACTTCCCCGACCGGGGATCGAACCCGGGCCCGCTGCGTGACAAGGCAGCATGCTGCATTTAAATATAGTTATTTTTAAAATATTTATATATTTAATGTAAACGGCGATGTTTGAAAACAAATGAGAAACGTTTGTTATGCTTCATTTGATCATCACAGCAACCAGATCATATTATTTATTGCCAAAGAATCGCAATATTGTAAGAATGCACCCTAATGGAGTAAAAATAAAACATATCAAACTGTTATAAACCAACATCATAGATTAATTAATTAATTTCTGATGTCCTATGATGTAAATTATATATTTTTCTGGGATGTAAATTCCTGAAAAATAATACGTTTAAGAAAGTCCAAACAGTGGTTTCTTTTTATTTTGGTATAATCAATTACTACGAATGTTTTTTTCTATTATATCCCTCAAGCAGTCTTACATTCGTGCACTATATATACAATCTGGTAGCCGTATTTCTTGGCGGGTCAGTCACCGTAAAATAATGCTCTGGCCTACTTAGAATGTTAGAAAGGAGGAGCTTTCTTTAATATGATAAACTTATTTGATAAATTCGAGGCGAAACACGACTGTGATTGGTTGTAAATAAAAATTCATTGAAACGCGATAGGTCATTGAAACCCATTTGAGCCATGAGTTAAATAGCCAAAGTATTTTTTTAGCTCATTTTATTCTCAACCGAATTTATCCCAAGTCCTTTCATCGTTTATATCTAATAAAGGGAACTTAATTGCATGTCGAAACCTACCTTGTAATTTCTTCCAGAGAAACTTTGTGATGTATTATGGCCGTATTTTAAAATTATCTGCCGCTTTAAACTGCAATGCACTAAAATCCAGCGACAAATTTCTTATTTAAACTTGGGGAATTAATGCAACGCCAGCATTGGTAGAATGGATAGCCCTTACTACCCGCCGTACGCCGCGTACCGTCTCACTCCTCTCCATCCGCTCTTACTCATGCAGGGACCTAAGTTACATTTGCTTCATACAATAGTTTGCTGGATTCTGGCTCCGATTTCTGTGCATCTCAATTAAAAACGGTAGATACTTGTTTGGATACGGACTTAGTACATCATAACGCTTCTCTGAGATGTTTTGCATTCAATGGTTATCAGTTACCTTGCTATAAAGGGGAACTGCGTGTCAGCTATAACATTTTAAGTTAATGTTTTCGATTTGGTGATTGGATTTTGAAGAAGTTGATGTTAACTTTCCCGTAGTGATTTTTAGAAGTTGATGTTAACGCTTCGCCGGTGACTTAAAGGTTGATGTTCACGCTTCGCAGGTGTCTTAAGAAGTAAACATTTTGAGTAACTTCATCTAACATGAAAACTTGAGCTTCGACTCTTGAGGGTGTCTTGCTGACATTACAAGATTTTATAACAACAATTTTGCCTGGTTATTTTTTTTTCTTGTTTATACTGATTTTCCTTATTGTTTTACCTTTATCTTTGTTCGTTAACTTTCTTTAATTCTCACATAGACACAAGGACAGGACACACACACCCAGACCCAAGGTGGAGATTTAAAATCCCCTACCCCGCCAAGAATCGAACCCGGGTCGCCGGGGTGGAAGGTAGGACTCTACCGACTACGCTACGGCGACGGACTTTTAACAAAGTTTTCACCACTGGTTTCTGTTGATATAAAGCTATCATTTTCCATGTACAAAGAGAGTCAGAATCTTACCTTTTTTTTTTAATTTCTTTCTTTGTCGTTTTCTTTCGTTTACACTGTTCTTCTTTTTTTTTTTGTTTTACCTTTGTTAACCTTTTTATCTTATTCACACATACCAAACACAAGACAGAACACACACCCATACCCAAGGTGGAGATTTAAAATCCTCTTACCCCGCCGGGAATCGAACCTGGGTCGCCGGAGTGGAAGGTAGGGACTCTACCGACTACGCCACGGCGACGGACTTATGGATTCCTTTGGTGAGATTTTAGGATTTTCCATATAGAAGGTTCAATAATTAAAATTACACAGGTTCCATCTATAAATTTTCATTGTTATGTCGGCTTTAGTATAGGGAATAGAAGAGGGACATGGAAACTCCTTGCAAGAAAACCAGAAGGAAAGCGCTCAGTAGGCGGGCCAAGAATGAGGTGGGAGAATATTAACCATGATTTGAGGGAAGTAGATTATACAGGGATGTATGGAGAGCTTATATCTGCATGGCCATGAACGTCGGGTTCGATAGTTAGTTTAAGAGTTTTGTTTTACCTTCAATTAAAAGTGGCATGTCGTCTGCTATTTATATCGGCAATTTATTTTTTCTGAGAATAGGCCTATCTGATACTTAAACTAATACGAATCTTTTATTCAAGAAGTATTTTATCTACTTAATGGTGTACCATTATTTATGTAAAGCAATGGAGACCATTTTTTTTTGCATATTTATGACGTCACTAATGATGCCAAGAAACCGACAGTCGCTTCTCCTCCCCTTTTTCCTACGATCTCTTTACAGTCCCTTCTTAACACATCTCAGCAAAAGACCTTTCATACCATAAAACAGATGCAACCTTGTCATATAATGTGTATCCATGGTCGGGTTTTAATGTCCTACCGGTTATATAGATTTTAATTGAGGTAACAAAACGTTCTGAATTCTTTTTCTACAAAGGAAATATCAGCCCTAAAAATAAAGTGTCTCATAATCTGTATAGTGAGAAAAGTGTACCATGTGAGAAAACAATGAAGAATTTTGAAACCAGAAAAAGCAAATGAAATAAAAATAACTGCTTACTAATGCATAAATGTTCATATGATTCTTCTTCTTCTATTCTTCTTCACTTCTTGGTTTAGGCATTAATTGCCTGTTCCGTCTTCATTAATAGATCTAAGACCTTTCGAGGACGTCCGACATCTCTTCTTCCTCTCAGAAAATAATGTAAGATTTTATTTGTTAATCTGCTTTCTTCCATTCTTTTTACTTGTTCTTTCCACTGATTCTTGTCATTAAATATATTTTTTTTATGGAGAAGATCTGCAGTTCTTCACGGATATCCTCATTTCTTATCTGATCGATTCTAGTGCATGCATCCTTTTACTCTTCTTAAAAATTTCATCTCGGAAAATAATGTAAGATTTTAGGCCTATTTGGTAATCTGCTTTCTTCCATTCTTTCTACTTGTTCTTTCCACTAATTCTTGTCGTTAAATATATTTTCTTTTATGCAGTAGGTCTGCAGTTCTTCACAGATATCCTCATTTCTTACCTGGTCCATTCTAGTGCATCCTTTACTTACTTACTCACTGGCATATCGAACCCGTAGGTTTCATGTCCGCACGGACATAAGCTCTCCATACATCCCTATCCTGAGCTAATGCTTTCCAATCATTCCCTGTATAATCTACTTCCCTCAAATCATAGTTAATGTTATTCTCCCACCTCATTCTTGGTCTACCAACTGGGCGTTTTCCCTCTGGCTTTCCTACAACAAGCTTCCATGCAAGTCTTTCATTCCCCATACGTGCAACATGTTCTGCCCATCGCAGTCTACGAGACTTAACTGTTCTTATTATAGCTGGCTTCCTATAAAGACCATGTAGTTCATTGTTATGTAGTCTTCTCCATTCACTTGTCTGTTCATCTCTCTTTGGTCCAAACATTTTCCTAAGTACTTTATTCTCAAATACTTGTAATCTCCTTTCCTCTCTTAAAGTAAGAGTCCATGTTTCGCACCCATATAGGTAATATAACTGGTAGAATAATAGTTTTATATAGGCCTATTTTCAGTTTAACGTTTTTTGAAAGGAGTTGGGACATCAAGAGTCTCTGCAATGCATAATAGCACGCTTTTTCAGAATTGAGCCTATGTTTAGTGCATCCTTTTACTCTTGTTAAAATTTCATCTTGACTGCTTGGATTTTACTTTCTTGTTTGGTGGTGATAATCCAAGATTCACTCCCACACAAAAGGACAGGGATCGCCATTGTTTTATAAAATTTAAATTTTTCATATGGATACGTTTATTTTAATAAATTGGTGGTGGTTAACTAACTTATAGGTAGACCAAGAATGAGGTGGGAGAATAACATTAACCATAATATGAGGGAAGTAGGTTGTACAACAGATGAATGAAAAAATAATTAAGGTTAGGGATGTATGTAGAGCTTATGAAACTGTGGGTTCGATAATATAATGTATTTCTGTGTGTGACTATTTATTTAGTTTTATTGATAGGGCCTATTTAATTCCAGCATCAATTTCTTAGTGTTACTCAGTAGAGTGTGCATGTTGGCTTTTAGAATCTCCTCCTAATTGTCTAAATAATAGGCCTACTACGTCATCAGCATGTACTAGCTGCTTACTAATCCATTTAATTTTACAACCTTATTTACCTTCTAAAGCTTTGATGGTATATTCTATTAAAAATTGAATAGTAGAGGAGATAGTGCATCTCATCATCATCATCATAGTACATTCACGAATTTAGGCCATTTGTTGACCTGTTTCGGCCTCAAGAAAAACACCATCCAAAAGTCTTTTGAGTGGACGTCCTGGTCTTCTTCTTCCTGCAGGTTGTTATCTTAATATTTGTTTGGGTATTCTGTGATCTTCCATTCGATGAACATGTTGTATCCATCTTGACTTATAATCAGAAATTTTGTTTTCCAAAGATTCCATGTGTAATTCTTCTAAGATGTCTTCATTTTTTTGTGATCTAGTAGTGTGTATCCTGCAGTCCTCCGAAGATATCTCATTTCAGCAGATCTAAGTCTCTGTATATCCTTCTGTTTCAACGTCCATACTTCGCTACCATACAAAAGAATTGGAAGAGCCAGTGTTTTATACACTTTTAATCTTGAATGCTTTTGGACTAACTGTGGCTTGAAGATAGAATTTATTAACCCTAAAATTCTTAAAAATTTAGATATTTTTGCATTTACATCCTTTTCTTCTTCATATGAGATATTGCACCCTAGATATGTAAAATTATTCACATGCTCCAAAATTTTATTGTCCAGTAACACCTTGTCTACACCTTGAAATGCCATAATTTTTGTTTTTTTCTCTGTAGATATCTTCAAACCATATTCTTCTGTAAACCATTGTAAACCCATTGTGAATATCAGAAGTATCAGAAAACTGTATAAACTGCCAGCACTCTGCTCTTCATGCCATTTAAGGCGTATTGGGATAAGTCTTAACTTATTAGGAATTCCGCAGTCCAATAGGATACTAAGTTATAGGCTACAACTTCTCCCTCTTAATTGAGTCGTACGCTTTTTTGAAGTCTATTGAAGTTGATGAACAGTGTCGTATATTCCCATTTATTTTCCGAACATGTGATCTCTTGTAGACCCATTTTTTCTAATCTGCCAGTCTGGATACTAAATTTATAATTCTGTTCGAAGTTGAAAGTAATCAGATGCCCATGTAGTTGTGGCAAATACATTTAATCTCCTTTGTTATATTATATTTGTTGAATAATCGATTCGTTCATTCTTTTGAAAGAATATATTTTTTCCAAACCATATGCCTACTAAGCAACCGATTTATCTTGTTCATCATTTTTTCTTGCCCTGAGATTTGAAATATCCATATAGATATTTTCTTACGAAATTTAAAACATAGACTATTTTTATTTTCACGCACACAGAGGCCACAGAGATTTCTTCTGTTGATTACCAAATAATTCTTTAAAAATCGAAGAAAAACAACATGAAGTAGATAATCTATATAGTAAATCCCCATGTGGGGTAAAGGCGTTTCCTTGCAGGATTTACGTAACCAAGTTAATTTAGTAAACTTTATTTCCATAAAGATGTCAGCCAGTGACAATGGCTGTCTTATCGATTCAAAGAGGCATCTAGTAGGCAACTGAGGTATTACTAGGATGGGAAAGTTGATTAAATTTTGCTCAGAGACTCTAATTTAGACTTGAGATTCTTTTAGGAGTCTGAAAATCTTCTGACTCGGAATTTCTCCAGAAGAACTTCTCTGTTGGATATTTCAGTCCTAAAAAAATCAGTCAATTCCGATCACGTTTGAACTCGAGACCCTCCGAATCAGAGACAAGACTACTTCATCCCATCTCTATCGATGCCAATCATGTCAAAGGTAATTTTAATAAAAGGTGGTTTATTGTGTGAACATAAAGAATGAAAATAAAATTATAAAACTAGTTGCTGTAATGTGCCTTCGTCCTCAACTTGATTAACACTTCTTAAAGTTAGCTGTAGGCCTTTCGGAATCCGATTTCATCATCAGTGAAAAGTGTTATCATGCTTAGTAATTTTATAGTTTTTACTTCACATAATTGTATCAAATTCTTTTTAGTACAAGTAAAGAATGAAGGGAAAAATTAAATTAGAATTTAGAAATGAAGATCGAAATTTTGTTCCAACCTGTATCCATCTGATGTTAACTGAGTTGTACCCGTTTTATTACATACCAAATTATTGGCATGACAGACAATAAAAAAATATTCACTTTATATCAATCTACATATGTATAAGTAGCCTTGAGACGTAGCGGTGAGCTTCATACTTGTGAATTCATATAGTTGCATTACTTAAATGTAAGAAATATTCCACGCCTTGAGCTGGCTACCAGCTGGTCCGGACCATGATTAAACAGCAATATTTTTACACGCGATCTTTTGTATCATGTACTGAGCTAGTTTTAGGATCTCAAACTTGTTAACAACTTTTCTTGCACACTCGTTAATTTCATACATAAAACAGACTAGGTCTAAATAAAACAATTAACAACAAGATTGCAGTCTATATGTTTTAAATTTATGGTAGAACTCAATTTGAGATTGGAATTGTGTTAAAATTTTAAAATTCGTATCTGATAAAACAGTCTTCCTCAACTATATTAACTTCTATTGTAAATTGTCGTCAAACTATTAAAATCTAGGCCTTTCAAAGAGCATGCTTCATCTTCAGGATTTCTCATGGTACAGAATTATTTATACAGACAAAAACATAACACAGAAGTAAGACAACAACTAAAAGTAGAGGAATTAAACGCAATAGAAAAATACAGAACAAACTGGAAAGAACACTTGGCAAGGATGACTGGGAATAGAATACCAAAAGCAGCATATAGCTCTTCACCACGAGGAAGAAGAAGTTTGGGAAGACCCAAGAAAAGATGGAAAGAGCAGCAATTTGGAGCCGGAACAGGCTAGTAAATAAGCCTAAACCGTGAAGAAGAAGAAGCAGATTTATTTGAATATTTCATATAGTCTCTAAGAAATTGAAATTATCAAGGAGGCAAAAATATGAACATGCTTAACAAGAACACGCCCAACGACCAAAACCCTCTGTAGCTCAGTTATAACGGCTGAGGTACCTGAATGGTGACCACGTGTCACTTCTATACTGGATGGTTGGACCGTCCACCTCCGCGACTAATGCATGTGGATGTGACGTCAGCAGCTGCCTACTAAGTTAAGGAATTTTAGGCCTGTCGGTCCAAATGATCTCTCTTTTCTTTATAGGCCTACTTACTAAATATGCTTTTTTGCACGATAGTGCGTTTTGTCGTACTCAACACCATGGCGACCATGATTGAAAGTTTAACTTCCTACATTTCAGGGTTGCCAACCTAAATAACTATAATGTAATATTTTATATTACAAACCACGTGCGGGAAGTAAAACCACTGCCCTTTATGTATGCTATGTACAATGTATATCCAAAAGGTAGTGTTAATATACATTATACAAAACAATTCACTGCATTTTAAATGGTGAACTTTATTTGAAACAATATAAAACAATAAATACGTACTTGCCGCCATTTTATGACTGATTAGTGTCACGGCTTGCTGTAGTCTCAACTAATAAACACTGCCCACACTGTTAACGTTAGTCAGTTGTTTATAATGAACGCAAATATTTCTAACAAAGATGTTATTATTTTACTATTATTTATTATTTTGAAAACACCATCGCGCAAAAAATGATGTACAACGCACATTTGTGAAGTGTTTTTACAAAATCTCGGATATTAAAAACCGAGCGATAGCGAGGTTTTTAAACATTTCCTAGCTTCTATAAAAAACTACTTCCCAACCTCGCAACGTAATATACTATTTCTGGTGACTAATGGAAGGCGGGGTTACGCTGCCTCGATGATATGTTGAGTGATGATGATAGTGGTGCTCAGGAGAGTCCTTAATCCTAAACTTAATCTAAGGTGAATATGAATGATGATAAATATGATGGTCATATGATGTTCGGGGACGGTTTGGATCTTAAAGTTTCCTGACATTTGTCTTACAGGTGAAGAAACACCTCGAAAAAACCTCACCCAAGAAACTTGACCTAACCGGGATCGAACCCAGTTAGTGACAAGGCAACACGCTACCTGTAGCTTACAACTGTGGACTTATGAGGCTTATGTAAGTCATTCAGGAATTCCTCAATAAATCACAATGAAATAGTAATTATTGTCTATATGAAGAGAGACGTGCACCAGGAGAACTGAAGGAAAGCGCTGGGAGATTCTTAGCATTTTTGTAGATATGATGGCCAGGACACCGGATAGTTTGACGAGGCGTGCCCACGGTAAGGTTGACTGAATTGAACAGGATACACGTAATTGGTATTTCTGAGCGTGCGGATTAGTCAGGAGATGGAGTGTGGCCGCCGGGGTGTTGACTGCATACAACAGATTTCAGTTCTTATAGGCTACTCAACCAGAGAAATACAACTAATTAAATACACAGGTTTAAATGTATTACTATTATTCCAAAATCTTAAAAGTCTGGCAACATACCTTAGATACATCGAGGGAAAAATTGCATAAATATATTAAAAAGCTGAAAAAAAAATTGCCAAGCAGTATTTATTAATTTCTTTTATGTGCACTTTTATGTTAATATTACTGCATTTAGTTTTGTTTTAGAGACAAATTACACTGAGCAACAAAAAATAAGTTTTTTTTGTCTCAGAAAGAAAAAATATGTGATTCTGATAGTATTTTTTCTCCTGAATTCAAATATGGTATCGGTTTTTCTCCATCACGCAAGGTTTCCGAGAGACAGGAATTTATAATTTCAAACACTTCAATATTTTCTACATTCGTAACTACACAATATTCGAACATTCGGACTCACCTAGAAAGTAAGAAATGACGATTTCTGCTATATTTCGCCTTGGAGTATCCCTCTTGATGGTCCAACAATAATCGGCCAGCATATTAGGATTCCATTTGCCTTGATATCTCTTTTCCATAGCTGAAATCTCCTGAGTTAGCTCATTTCGTTTATTTTATAATGGACTAATGGACGAAAAATGTTTATTAAAAAATAATTACTTAAATCCATTAATTGAAATTAAAATTAAAAATAACTGTGGGTGATGGAGAAATTCCTAATACATATTTGAAAACACGATAAAAAAACTGCATTAAGTACAACTATTGGTACTTAGGAGACAAAAATCGTGTTGATATTTACTTACGTTTATTTATGTCTTTTATGTCTTGTGTAAATAATCCCTTAAAGCTGTCAGATTAAATAAAGCTATTATTATTATTATTATTATTATTATTATTATTATTATTATTATTATTATTATTATTATTATTATTATTATTATTATTATCATTATCATTATCTTATCATTATCATTATCATTATTATTATTATTATTTATTATTATTATTATTATTATTATTATTATTATTATTATTATTATTATTATTATTATAACAAAAACAAGTAAATATCTTTTGGCAACTGAAATGGATTTTTACGAAGGGCAGCAAGACTTTCAAGAAGAGAAGAAATTAAAAACTCAGTAATAAGGGAGAAAATGAAGATTGAAGACACTATTTTAGATTACATTAAAACTCATCAATTAAGATGGTACGGATGTGTCCAGCGAATGGAAGAGGATCGGCTACCAACATGTATTTTGGAATGGAAACCTGAGGGAAGACGAGACAGAGGAAAACCTAAAACTTTCTGGAGTCAGGGAATATGTTTATAGGCCTATCTACAACCAGGAGATGGATGGACCGACAAAATTGACTATTAGGAATCGGACGATACCAACATTAAACAACCGATGATCAATCTATTACTATTAATATTACTAGACCTATTATATTTTTATTATTATTATTATTATTATTATTATTATTATTATTATTATATTATTATTAAAAACAATCTATAGGATTGCTAATGCCAACCCATTGCGCTTTTCGTGCTTCGGAATCCGCATTCAAAGAAATGTTGGCGTTTGTGGGATCTATTTCACTTCGACGGACCACGTTATTTACGGGATGTATAATTGTGCCACACATATGCTGAGACCTAGAAGACGTTGGGCTGATGCATTATGAAGTCGGAACGTGTAATTGCCTAATCCCTGGAGTGATGGTGATGATGATGATGATGATGATGACATATGCTGAGATTTTGATAATTGGTTATCTAGATCTGTCTCTTATTTCATGTGATACGAAGCATCCTGAATAATAAAACATAAGTGAGTTAGTTAGTTAGTGATGTAGGAGAGAGAATTACTGTGAGTTGAGTATTATAAAATAAAATAAGTTAAATACCTTCTAGGTAAAATCCGTCGTCCTTTTAAAATATGTGATATTTATGCCTGTAGGCCTTTCAGGACATCCGCCCCATCTTCAGCAGTTGATTTTTTCGCTACATATTTTAAAAGTTGAGGACGACGGATTTACCTACAGAAGGTATTTTAACTTATTTTATTTTATGACTCTCCACCTCAACGGTTTTAACAATGAATTTTATTAGTATTGAGAGTTGAGTAGCCTTGATGCATAAAGAGAGGACAGAGACAAATCGCCAGCTATTATTTTGAGTTGACACCCGCTTAATGGTGACTGGTGAGGCGAGGGTTGAGACAATACTCATTATAATTGTTGGAAACTTGTATCTATACATCGTGTTGTATGATTGGTTGCACGAATCTCTCGGCACTTATTGTCCCCTCTCGTCAGACAATTCCATTACAAATATTACAACATGTATAGTCACGGTTTTTATTTTACCTGTAATAAACTTAAATGTTGGTTTAATTTCAAAAGAAACTACTTACTTCCATAAATTATAGGCGTACGGTCTCCTATACAACTAACTAACTCACTGGCTCTATCGAACCCGTAAGTTCATGACCGCGCGGACATAAGCTCTCTATACATACCTATCCTGAGCTAATGTTTTCCAATTATCCATCCATCCATAGTAATTCTGCCCGAAGGCAGGTCTTTCACTGCAATCATAGCATTTTGATGCTATGCTTGTAGCTTTACTAGGGAATTGTAGGTGTGGTAGCTTCCCGTTGCTTTCCACACAGGTGAAGGATGATGTTGATGATAATGATAAGGATGATGATGATGATGGCCATATGATTTTGGGGACCGTTTGGGCCTTAAAGCTTTTTCTGACATTTGTCTTACAGGTGAGGAAAAACCCCGATAAAAACCTCACCCAGAAAAACTGCCCCGACCGGGATCGAACCCGGGCCCGCTGCGTGACAAGACAGCACGCTGCCTCGAGACCACAGCGGTGGACTTTCCAATCATCCCCTGTTTAATCTACTTCTCTCAAATCATAGGTAATGTTTTTCTCCCACCTCATTCTTTGTCTACCAACTGGGCGTTTTTCCTCTGGCTTTCCTACAAGAAGCTTCCATTCATCTCTTTCATTCCCAGTTGGTACCCCATGCCCTGCTCATCGCAGTGTACGAGATTTAACTGTTCTTGTTATATCTGACTTCATATAGGCTACATATCATGTAGCTAATTATTATGTAGTTTTCTCCATTTACCTGTCTGTTCATCTCTTTTTGGCCCAAAAATTTTCCTAAGAACGTTATTCTCAATTAGGCCTACTCGTAATCTCCTTTCCTCCCTTAAAATAAGAGTCCATGTTTCGCATCCATATAATATAACTGGGAGAATATCAGTTTTATATGTTGTCAGTTTAACTTTTTTAAAGAGTTGGGACGACAAGAGTCCTTGTAATGCATAATAGCATGTATCCTACAAATACAGGGCTTCCAATATAAAACCGGACACGCCTCACGGGGTTTCACCCGTCAGGCTGCGCTCTCTCCTCTCCTCGTCCGCATTTCACTCTGCCAGCCGCAGAGTGTCCGGTTTTATACTGGAGACCCTATATATAAGCCTACTTATTAAATATAAGATTTTCATTATTATATATTACGATTAAACACCGATACATTAGGAATACCCTAAAAATATACTCATAGTGAACTGGCTCGTTTGTAATGTTGAGGTTATTAGAACTATTTCAAGATGAACTATGAATAAATGTAATATATTCAAAATGTGTGCTAACAAAAGTCAATAATTGCATTAGCTCGCAGTTATGAATTTACTCAGCCATTTACAATATTACTTGTACCAATGAAGTAATTATAGCTTTACTGATCCAGTCACTACTTCCAATTCACAAAATGAAATGCAAATTGTATTATAACTCTTCGAAATAATCTATATTGTTCATCACGTGAAATAATTCATTTTTAGTTAACTGTAAAATGGAATACGCAGGCGTACTACTGATATGGACTTGGGCCTTATTATTTTATGTCCATATAATTTATAACAGTGAACCACGTGATTTTTATGGGAAACCAGATATAATAAGAACAATTAAGTGTCGCAGACTGAGATGGGCAGGACATGTTACACAAATGTCAATGAAATAGGGGTATGAACACTCCTTGCAGGAAAAAAAAAGACGGGAAGTGCCCAGCAGATAGCCCAAAAATGAATTGGGATAAGAATATTCACCATGATTTGAGGGAAGAAGATTATACAGAGAACGATTGTAAAAACATTAGCTCGGGATAGGGATGTATGAACAGCTTATATCCGTGCGGTCGTAAACCTACGGTTTCGATAGTGCCAGTGAGTGAGTTAATTACGCCTTTCAGAAAGATGTTTCATCATCAATATGTAAAATGGTACCATGATAATGGAACATGTTTTTGTAAAGCCTACATTGTTTAATATATGCAAAAGTATTTAAACTGAATGTTGAGTGATTCCGGGTTATGTGGCCGTGGTCCCATAGTTGGTGTTGATACCAGACGTTTCGCCCTCAACGCTGCGGAGGGCATCTTCAGTGGCGAGTGCTTCTAGGCGTGTTTCCTGGTCGGAAGATCTACTTGGAGTGAGCGCTGGGGACGTTGTGGACGTTGTGTTAGTACCCACCACTAACACAACGTCCACAGCGCTCACTCCAAGTAGATCTTCCGACCAGGAAACACGCCTAGAAGCCCTCGCCACTGAAGATGCCCTCCGCAGTTGAGGGCGAAACGTCTGGTATCAACACCAACTATGGACCACGGCCACATAACCCGGAATCACTCAACATTATGATTACCGGCCGTGAAAGCCTGCATTCAACTATTTAAACTGAAGTTTGTTTTAGTTTAGGACGACTGATATATATCAGGTAAGAATTTTAAGATTATAACATTTTACTCTTAGTAAGATCGATGAAGATAGACAAATTTTACAGATTCTTTCATGAGAACGACTTCAAATTCATTATTTCTTCTGAATTCGGCAGAAAGTAAAAAGTGAGAAATTAGAAAAGAACATAAAGAAATAATGATTCATATTCTGCTGCATATCATCATCATCATCATCATCATCATCATCCAGGGTTTCAGCCTGTTGGCTCGTTCCGGTTTCATGAAAGCTTCACGATCTTATAAAACGATCCCAAAATATAATATTACAGTATCATACTGTCATATTTATATAAAAAAGGACGCATCTCGCACCAACATAAATTATGGTAAATTTAAATAATAACTTTACACGCATGCAAACGATAAATGTACACAATATAAAATAGCCTATCATCATCATCATCTAGGGATTAAGCCTGTTGGCTCGTTCCGATTCCATGAAAGCTAGAATTGTTAAAATTGTTCAAACCATCTTCTGTGTGGGCGTCCAACATTTCTCTTTCCGTGCCGTTTATAATTTAGCAATAATTTAGGAAATCTTCCTTCTGGCATTTTATCAACATGTTCTTTCCAGTCGTTCCTATATTAAATTATTCGATTTTTAAGTTTGAAAATATTTAGTTCCTTTCTGATGTCTTCATTCCTTTTCTTATCCAGCAGAGTATATCCTGCTATATTTCTTTAAAATCTCATCTCAGCTGCTTCCAATCTTTGTTCTTGTCTTTTAGTGATCGTCCAACATTCTGATTCATGCATAAATACAGAACAGTCATTACTTCATAACATTTCATTTTTGTTTCTTTACTTGTGTTTTTAAGGGTTCTTTTAATAATGCCACATATTAGATTAGGCTATATTTATTTATTTTGTCATTAATAGGCTATCTTCAATTTAACATAGGCCTATGATAAATTGAAACCTAAATATTTAAAACTGTTCACTTGCTCTAAAATTTTATTATCAATTACTATTTTTGCTCTTAAGGTATCATGCCATTTAAATGCTAAAATTTTAGTTTTATTCTTTGAAATTTTAAAATTGTAATTGACACTTACTGTGTCCAAATTAAAATAGCTCTTTCTAGATCGTCTTCTGAACTGGAAATCACTACTTGATCAGCCTGATCTGCTGCATTATATGGAATGAAATCTGCATTCGAAGCTTTAGGGATTGCATTCGTATTAAAACCCAATGGCATTTTATGGAGTCACGGGAGGCCATTAAACTTTAAAGATAGAACTAATTAGATCGCAAAGAAACATACGAAATGAATATATTTTTAGGAAATAAAGAGTTTGGATATTTGGGTTAACTTACGCAGGGGTGTCACAAATGTTCTTTTCCTAAGATTAGTATCATAAAATTCTAGATTACTATAAATTTATATTTAATATTATTCTTTTTGTCCGAGATTGCTTGTGCCTTAATTATCACAGGTATCACAGGTTCGGGATTCGATTCTCGGTTACAGTAGAACCATAGAACTTTTTTGAGGATAGGTTTTGGTAGGACCTATGATATGTCAATGTTTTATTTTACGGTAGTCTTTAAAGAATCAGATCATTATTGTTAAAATTAAAATCTTTGCTTAGACTCTTCTTAGACTTGAATTTCTCTTGTGTTTCGTAAATCCATGATACGAGACTTAGGACTTCACTTACCTTCCAAAGGAAGCCATACTTATGATTTTTGCACCTTTAAAAATCCATCGTCCACGACCGAATATGAACCCGAGCACTCGGAATCAGAAGTAAGAGTGACAATCAGTAGTCCACCAAGATCGATGGGTCTGGAACTGAGTTCATTCAATCTTTCGAACAGAACTACATAGTTTGGTCTACATGATTTTAAAAGTAGCAAATATGATTACGTACTACTTACTTATTTACTCACTGGCACTATCGAACCCGTAGGTTCATGGCCGCGCGGACATAAGCTCTCCATACATCCCTATCCTAAGCTAATGCTTTCCAATCATTCCCTGTATAATCTACTTCCTCAAATCACAGTTAATGTTATTCTCCCACCTCATTCTTGGTCTACCAACTAGGTGTTTTCCCTCTGGCTTTCCTAAAAGAAGCTTCCATGCAAGTCTTCCATTCCCATATGTGCAACATGTCCTGCCCATCGTTGTCTACGAGACTTAACTGATTAGGAAACTAAAATCATCTTAGATATTCCGAATTTTCTTGCTATCGAATTTATTTGCTTTTTATTTTATTTTTTTATTTATCGGCGGTCCTTAACAGCTAAGGTTATTAACGCCGTCATTCAAATCAGAGCGTGAGAAGGCCGTAAATTTTGGTCAGATATCTCAATTTTCAGGCTTCAAGTTCTCTTACGTGCCGTTAATATACGATATAGGTACCACGACTTTAGTAACCCATGTTCGGGGTTTTGTCACTTTAAAATATCCATCGACCCCGGCCCGATTTGATCCCTTGAATCCTGAACAAGATGAAATTATGGTAACTGCTAATTCACTAAGGCCGATACTATTTGAAGAGTGGTTACATATCATATTGTATGTGATCCATTTAGAGGCAAAACCACTGTTTTGAATAAATACAGGAAGATATGAGTAGATAAGATTAAAATAATAATATATAATAATTAATAATAATAATATTTTTTATTCTGGGAGAGTAAATGCCATGATCTTTTCTTTGACTCAATCAGCCTAAATTTCAAAGTACAGATTTGTAATAAAGTTGTATAAATTTACAAATTATAATAAATAAAAAAATATATTGAAATATTTAATGTAGAATTCATATACATACATTAGTATTGTAAGCTAGACATAATCATGTTATAAAAAATGACAATAATAATAACAGTAATAATAATAATAATAATAATAATAATAATAATAATAATAATAATAATGTTACAATTAAACAAGAACCACCAGTTAGTAGGCTACATGCACATTATACATGATGATATAAGTTATTCAAAGCAAAGTTAAAACAAATATAAATTTAGATTTCTTTACTGTTTTGAATCAATAGGCACTACGGGAAAAATGAATTAAACATATTTTAATCAAAATAGAAAATTTTACACCCGTGAGAAATAACAATACTTGATTAGATTAGGTTATAATAATAATAATAATAATAATAATAATAATAATAATAATAATAATAATAACAATAATAATGTAATGTAATAATTAAACAAGAACCACAGTTAACACATGCACATTATGCATGATGATGTATTCAAACCAAAGATGAAACAAGTAGGCTATAAATTTAGAATTATTTACTGTTTTGAATCAATAAGGAAAAAATGATTTAAACATATTTTAATGGAAACAGAAAATTTGACACCCCTGCGGAATAACAATACTTGGTTAGATTCGGTTGTAAATGTAAGGGAAAAGTAATAAAAGCGTGATGGACACTTGAGGCAGTGGGTTGCATGCTGTCAGATGTTCCGAATTTGCCAGATCCTGGCTTGGCCCATTACTGCACGCTAAACACCACCTGTACTACCCAGATAACGAGATCCTTATTTCAGGAGCTAGATAAAACATGATGCAAATTAACGCAACATCACAATTTGCTAAAATGCTGCAGTCAAAGGATGTTACAATTAGAAAATTGTTTTAGTTCAAGTTATCTGCAATCTAGTTCTGTAGTCCAACTTATAAAATAATATTGAATAAACAGATTGAATTTTTGTATAGGCAGTAATAGATCGTAACATTTCCATGGCGCTACAGGCCTAGAAAGGTAGATGATCACTCAGCGAATGTAGAGGTGCTATGTGATCAGCATGTCGAGTCCTCCGCCATTGCAGCTCGTTTTCTCATCCTGGAGCCACAACTTATACGGTAGGTACTCAGATTCCTCACGATGATGGTTGGGAACCTAAAAATAGTGTAAAGCGACACTAAATATAATGAAGACTTTTGTTAAATATGTATAAACAGTGGAGTTCAAATATATATATATATATATATATATATATATATAAAATGTTCTCTTTAATTTGCTTACTTGCTATAGTCAGCTACTAGATGGCAGTGAAGACAGAGTTCTCGCGACATCTAGTAATAAATGGAGAATATAATACATATATAAGAAAAATAAATGTTGAATTGGATTCGCCTTGTAGTGTAATGGATATCACGCTGAGGTACAGACTCAGAGATCCGGGTTCGAATCCCGTCCAGGCATTTATTTTTCTTATCATACCATATATATATATATAGGCCTATATATAGCCCTATATTAGAGTCGTCCACCGCTGTGGTCTCGACGTAGCGTGCTTCTTGTCACGCAGCGGGCCCGGGTTCGGGGCAGTTTTTCAGGGTGAGGTTTTCATCGGGGTTTTTCCTCACCCGTAAGACAAATGTCAGGAAAACTTTAAGGCCGAAACGGTCCCCGAAATCATATGGCCATCATCATCATCATCATCCTCTTCCTAACCCTTATCATTATCATCATCACCATCACCATCCTTCACCGGTGTGGAAAGCAACGGGAAACTACCACACCTACAATTCCCTAGTAAAGCTGCAAGCATAGCATGAAAATGCTATGATTGCAGTGAAGGACCTACCTTCGGGCAGAATTACTATGGATGGATGGATGGATGGATATTAGAGTCCTATCTATAACATTTAAAACGATAAATAGTAAATATCTGATGAAAGTAACATTAAGCGTAATATCGATATTGTCGACAAGCTCATAATTAAATGTGAATAAATTACGTCCCATGCTGACTGAATTTCATGAGAAAATTTCTTCCCTCATGACTCGAATCAGGGCAAAGTCCTGCAGCTTTGCTCGAAGATATCATGTCTCAAACCACTCGGCCACGGAACATGACGAACATAACGTATCAAGGCCCAATTTTTAATAGGAAAAAAATAATAAATTGCTTTTTTAAATAAATATATCTATTGCTTATGTTTAAAGTGGATCCTTCTGTCAGAAATTAGGTTTATATATAGTCATATTACAATAGGGCATACATGAAATATAAAAAAATAATGATTTTGCCACATGATTAAGGATATTTGATTTGTATCTAAATAACAATATTTTTCACATGTCATTATAGGCCTATTTTGTCATTCTTAAAAAATAATTTATTATATTATTAAATAAGGTTTCAGTTATTAATATATTTAAAAAAGTGGGCTCAAAAATAGGTCTCCCATAATTAACAATGTTTTATGCTGAGTTGAAATTTCATTACCACGATCCATTTTATCATTAATCGTCATATTAATTACAAATTAATGTTGATGCACCTTGCAAGGACACGTCAATATGCATAGGCTATTAGATATAGTCTGCAGATATCTTGGCACACGAAACGAGTAACGATATTGAAGTGACTCAAAATATCGTTAATAGACTGGGTCCTACGCCCTAGCAGAGTGGTTCATGTAAGATGCCTTGTCGCACAGCTACGGGACTTCCGCTGGTTCGAGTCTCCATAGGCGAAGACATTTTATCAAGTGATTTTGGCCATTTGGCCATTATGGGCCCGGTGCCTGCCCTGCATAGTGAGGAATTAGGGTAGCTACAATGAGTAGCGGCTCCAGGTTGACAAAACCAGCTATGGGGCTGAGGGACCCGATATGCTGACTACATGCCCCCCTCTCACTGGCTGGGTATTCGTCTACCTCTGTGATTAACAAATCGGAAGTGAGGCCAGCAGGGTCTACTAGGCCAAGGGTCTACGAGGCCTGTCGCGCCACGGAGTTTTATTTTTTTTTGTAGAGTGGAGAAGAACGCTATCGAAAAATTTTGACAGGCTGTATAAGGATATTGTCTGAGTGCTTTAAAAAGATAAATACAGTATATAAATGTATGCAATATTAAAACAAGGTCAAAACTCGTTCTTTTTTTAAACACTACACTCTTCTCCTCAATGTTGTTCATAGACTTACTGTTCGGATCACCATGATCAATTTTTTACTTTAAAAAAATTAAGTATACATTTATTCACATATAAATGTTTGTATACAGTAGTCTATTGTCATCCGAATGAGCAGTATTTAAATTACACGTTTGTAATGTTTACAGTAGTGTCTATCTACTTCAGGTGACTGTTAAATTGATTAAATTTCAATTTTTTTTTGTAATCTGTCAGATCCCATCTTACCATGGCCTAAAGAACGTGATATATATATATAGCTTTATTTCACAGTCATTTTTTCAGTATTTAGTAAGCAGGACCGATGAAGATTTAAAAAAAAAAAAATGGTCGGTTCAAACCTAGTAATTTCTTTCCATCGGAATTTGTTTATCGTTAGTAGGCCTACTTTTTTTTTGCGTTTCCATGGAAACCTAATATACCCATATAAACAAATGTCTGTCTGTTTGTTCTTCATGCGCTGCCATTCCATTCATCAAATTGTAATGAGGATTTTTTGCAAAATGTTCAGGAGTTTCCCGGAAGGTTTTTAGGCTGTAAGAGAGTTGTAATACTCAACCCCATAATCAATCCCTCAAAATCACCCTTCATAGTGAAAAACCGTGTTTTTCGAACTTTTTTGGATGCTTAAATGTTATAGGCCTACACTGCCTAGACCATAACATACACATCAAATTAATGTAAACAGGAATACAATATCTAAAAAAAAAAATACAAAAAAGTCCGCAACAGCATAGGCCTATGTCTATCTTTTACGAATAACTCATAATAAATCATTTTTATCTTTCAGCTCATTGATGCCAAGAAGAGCTGGATGACTAGATTCCCGGGCAACGTAGCAGCGCATGGCGGGTATTTCTAATTTTTGTCTTTCAGCACATTTACTGTCAAAAAGATCGTTACAAAGGCCTTGGCCTAATACTTGGAAGGAAGAAGAAGAAGAAGAAGATCAGGAAAGTAGATTCCCGGATAACGCCGGGTAATCAGCACGGGATATCTAAAATAATTACGATATAAATTTATAATTATTTTTCTTTTTACGTATTCAGCTAATCATAAAAACACATTTAATTTATTTAGGCGTAGCAGCGCGCACGTCGGATATTAGCTATTGATAATATACAAATGGGCTTATATATTTCTGTCGGCTATCTACAGGTGTGGCTGATATAGGCTACTATATTTGGTTTTTGTATTAAAATTATATTATTTTGACACTTGTTAGAATTTATCCTCACATGAGGCAGTGACTGTAATCATTAGTCTCATCAAGAAATAACGAACTTGTTTATAGACACATCATAAATTGCAATTAAATGCATTTTGTGTCCGCGGTACCTGAGAGGACATTCAGAAAAAACCAGTCTTGGCACAGATGACAATATATTTCAACCTGCTATTTACGTCTCCTTCCTTCTCGCATCGTTTTCAATTTCAAGTTCTCCTTTAATAAAAATTCAAGCGCAAATTATTTTATGTGATATGACCTCTGATAATTACCATTGTACTGGTTGTGCAAAAATATTTGGGCCTAATTGTTAGATATAGAGCGAGTATCACTAAGAAATCGATCAGAATCTATATAGCCTACATAGGCCTTATATATGTCCACCGCTGTGATCTCGAGGTAGCGTGCTGCCTTGTCTTGCAGTGGGCCCCGGTGCGATTCCCGGTCGAGAAACCTCCTGGGTTAGTTTTTTTTTCGGGGTTTTCCCTCACCTGTAAGACAAATGTCAAAAAGGCTAGGGCCCAACGGTCCCCGAAAATCGTCCGGCCACCATTATCATCAACATCATTCATCGGTGTGGAAAGCAACGGGAAGCTACCAACACTATAGCTAATTCCCTAGTACAGTAAAGCTGCATAGCATGAAAATGCTATGATTGCAATGAAAGACTGGCCTTCGGGCAGAACACTATGAGTATATATTATCCATCCATACTAATTCTACCCGAAGCAGGTCCTTCATTGCAATCATAGTATTTTCATGCTATGCTTGCAGCTTTACAGGGAATTGTGTAGGTGTGGTAGCTTCCCGTTGCTTTCCACACCGGTGGAGGAGGATGGTGATGATGATGATGATAATGATGAGGATGATGATGATGATGAAGATGATGGCCATATGATTTCGGGGACCGTTTTGGTGCCTTAAAGTTTTCCTGACCATTTGTCTTACAGGTGAGGAACCCCGGCCCTGTGCGTGACAAGGCAGCACGCTACCTCGGACCACAGCGGTGGACATATATATATATGGCTATATAAAACGAATGTATGTGCCTTTCTGTCTCATTTGACTCTTCTTTATATCGACTTCTAAACCGTTCCAACGATCTTCATGAAAATTTGTATATACAGGGTTTCAGATTCGGCAAGTGTTTAGTCATTATCCAGTATGTTAAAATCATAGGTGTATGAGTTCACCTGAAACGAAAATTTAAATATCGCTCTAGCGATCGCAATTTTTGATGTTCCACACATAGTTCTTATTAGAATAAACCGAGGTTGTGTATAAACAAACAAAAAAAAATCAGATAAATCCGACCGTTAGAAATGGGGGTTTACCTGAAATTTGAAATAAAAAATTTACTCAAACAACCGCCATGTTTGGTTTGTCCGCAGTGTAGAGACTATACCATATAATTAGTTAATCCTCAATATTTAATCTATTCAGGCATACATAGCGTATGTCGGGTATCAGCTAGTTATTTTTATTGATGGTAGTTTTAATTTTCACACAGTAAGTCTATATGGGGTTGAATGGGCAACGTTTCTTTTTTACTTTTCGAACCCATACTCAGTTTAGGACAAATTAAATTGAGTCTAAAACAAATAAATATTAATTATTAAGGTTAAGGTAAGAGAAGAATTGAAAGTACAGCCCTTTATTGGATAGTCACGAATTACAGACAGAAAAGGATTGATCATATGGATGGAATGAGTAAGGAGAGATATCCATTGTTAGCAAGAAATTATCAAGCAAGAGGAAGACGTGATGTTGGAAGACCTACAAGACGTTGGGCTTATGCATTATGAATTCGGAACGGTCAATTGCCTAATCCGTGGAGTGATGATGATTATTATTAAGGTTACACAGCTTTAACAGCTTTACTAGGGATGATTAAAGACGAGGCCATAGAGCACGTGGAGAGCTTCAAATTCTTGGGTTGTACTACTATCAGTAGTAACATGAACTGCGGTCAAGATAGTAAACCAGAGGAGAACAATGGCAAAAGAAGCTATAACAATAAGAGAAGCATTTTCTGCGAATATTTGGCTAAAGAATTACGGAAGAGGCTAGTGAAAGTGCTTTGTGTGGAGTGTAGCATTGTTTGGGTGCAGAGACTTGGACATTATGACGGAATGAGGAAAAGCGAACTGGAAGCTTTTGGGGGTGTGGATATGGAGAGAGGATGGAACGTATAAAATGGACAGACAAAAATTAAAAATAAAGGTATGCTAGACAAGTGGGTGAAAGGAATAATCAATGCTGGAACTCATAAAGAAAGGAAAATAAATTGGATTGGCCACTGGCTAAAAGAAACTAGACTGCTGACGGATGCCCTAAAAGGAATGGTCAATGGAAAGAAAAGAGGAAGAAAAATACATCAGATAATAGATAATGTTAAAATAAGTTGGTTTGTATGCAGATACAAAAAGGAAGCTGAGTTAAAGAAAGATGGAGAATGTTGAAGTTTGCAGTGAAAATAACCTACTCTGGGCGGAACACTATGAATAAAATGAAAGGGTTCACAAAGTTCTACCGTTTTGGTCTCGGGATAGCGTTTACTGCATCGTACACAGCGGGCCAGGGTTGGATCCCGTAGAGGACAAAATTTCCTGATGATTTGTGGAGGGGGTTTTCTTGTAAGACAAGTATAAATAAAACTTTAGGTCCTAACACGGCCCTAACATAATCTGGTCATCATAATCAATCATTATCTTATTTGCCAGTTCAGTATCAATATCCATCCATAGCAATTCTGCCCGAAGACAGGTCTTCACTGCAACATAGCATTTTCATGCTATGCTTCAGCTTTACTAAGGAATCGTGGTGGGTGTGGTAGCTTCCCGTTGCTTTTCCACACCGGATGATGATGATGATAATAGGTAATGGTAAGGATGAATGACTATATGATTTCGGGGCCCGTTTGGGCCTTGACATTTTCCTGACATTTGTCGTACAGGTGAGGAAAAAACCCCGACCGGGGGATCGAACCCGGGCCCGCTGCGTGACATAAGGCAGCACGCTACTCGAGACCACAGCGGTGGACAGTATGAATATACGAGTGTATGAGTGAATAACTTGCTCGCCATAATGTTGTGTTATCTAAGAATAGCCCCTGGATTGATCTGATCACTCATTCACGGAACCTTCTACGTCATCGTGCAGTAAACAATTATGTATGCGATCCATATTTAAAATCCTTTCTCCCGACATAATTGTCCGCTGTAAGGGCCGAGCGGCGTAGGAGATAGTAAAAGTAGTTAGGTTAAAGGTATTATTGCCTCACCTGATGGTTAACCGTTTATATAAAAGCGGGTGCCGGGCGGCAATGCTTGACATGCGGTGTTGTCACGTTTCCTCATAGCGCTATGGGCGTTTATTACACAAGGACAGAAGACATTGATATTTATGTTATTGTTTTAATTTTTATATTATTTGGTATAGTTTAACTTTTAAAATTAAAATTATACATGTAACTTATTTATTAAATAATTTAATTCCAAACATTATATATCTTGTAGATCTAGATAAATTCAATATTCATACAACATCATGCCGAAAATATGATTATGATTATTATTATTATTATATTATTATTATTATTATTATTATTATTATTATTATTATACTGTTCGGTCTGAAATATTTTCCCATGACATCCAGATATAATGAGTCTTATATATTTAACTAATATAAGATGTAGATATTGTATTATTCGAGCTACATATCACAATAAATCACTGATAATTATACAATTAATTACGGTAATACAATTTTATAACTGAATCGGACTGCTCCACGTTCCGAGTTTTAATTGAAACTCAGGGAAGAGAGGCAATGTGGCAACATCGTGATAGTTGCGGCATTCGAAATCTTTGTATTTTAATAACATATAACACTCGCGGGAAACAAAGCGAGCCGCTTGTTTAGGATCATAGTGAGGCATAATAGCCCAAGAGATTAAACTAGGATGGAGAAGCAGTTATATTAAGATTTGGTATATTCGCCTCAGTCATTAGTTTAAAGGCGGCATCAAAAGCAAATGTTTTCCCTCGGGTTTAAAAAATTCATTGTACCTGCCAGAGCCGGGAAAGTTGTAGAGGTTTAAGACACCGCTTCCATTCATCAAAAATTAAGAACAGTCCTCTGCCAATAATGTCTTTGCATTTTTAAATGACGCCTCCATCTCTCTACTCCACGTGGATATAATTACCTTAACAACGTTGCAACTTTTGTCTTATGCAGTATCTTTAGTTGGTAAAATTAGTCTAGTGAATAAAACAAAGGAAACTAAAATGAAAATTTGTAAGAGCATAATACAGAATATTTTGTCATATGGAAGTGAAACTTGGTCTTTGACGGAATTACAAAAGAATAAAATTAGCACAGTTGAATTCGATAATTTTAGAAGAACCTCCAAAAACAAACAGGATAAAATAAGAAATGAATTCTTTGGAGAAAATTAATGTCACCACATCTGTTGTTAAAAGGATTGAAAATCAAACGCTTTACATGGTATGGCCATGTACAAAAGAATGGAAAATGAAAGATGGGCCAAAAAATATATACCAGTGGTCACCCCCTGGAAGAAATAAACGTGGCAGACCAAGATGGAAATGGAAAACCTACGTCAGAACTATAATGGATGATAGGAATTTGAAGAGGGAGATTGGAATGATAGAGGAAATGGAAACTGAGACGGCAAACCCATAAGTGGGGGAAATCCGTAAGAAGAAGAGATCAGAAGAATAAAACGTGACAACGCCGCTTGATGTAGGCTACTAAATACTTATGCCTGCAAAATAGACTTACCTAATCACAAAGCAACCGCCTGTAAACTAAATGACTGAGCCACCTAACTTATAACAATGCAGCCGAGATTTATGTATTTTGTTTTTCTAAAGTATTTGCCTTCGTGTAGAGTTGAGGGACACCTGGACCGAGTCCCATTGGGTGTAGAAATTTTCTCATAAAATTTCCGTCAGTATGAGATCGGTGACAGCCCAGCAACGTGAGGAATTTTGAGTAGCTATTATTTAACTTATTCTAATTTTTAAATATAAGTAGTTATTTATTTCTAGTTCTGTATTCAGACCCGGAGGACAGAACTGCCCTGAGCACCTTGAAAACGTGAAAGATCTACAATATTGGCGCTATCTCAGTATTAATGAAAATTGATGGAATGGAAAGTCTATACTCTACTGTGATGTGCGAGTTTAGGTCGTCTTCTGCTCCGAAACACCAGGTTTCTTCTCCCAAGACCCATATCGGTCATGTTTTTAGTTGGGCTCATGGCCTCGAGGGGGTGGGGATACAACCATCCTTTCCCCCTTCTGCCTTTTTTTTATTGTTACGGCTTGGATTTATGAGGCAGCACCCTTTCGACACCCACGAGTTCCCAGCAAACCACATATTTCAACGCCAGTGGATTCCAACCAAATTATTTTTTCCCTAACATGCAATAAGGTGACATGAAATGAATGAATAGAGAAATAAAATGACATGAAGGGAAGAGAAAGGGAAATGGAGAATATTGATGGGATTGGGAATTCGGGAAACGAGAGAACCCAGGAAAATCCACGGTAAGTCCCGGTATGGTCCACCACCAACACTCACCTCTGGAATCGCCGGGATTCGAACCTGGGATTCCAGCGTGGTGCACTAACCACTCGTCTACAGAGACGGCACATATAACTAAACAAATTCACTGGCAGTATAGAATCAAGAAGTTCAAGTCTGTAAAAACTTACGCCTCTCCATAGGTCTACATTCCAATCCTGTGCTAATGTATTCTAATCATTTCCTATGTCATTCAATTGTTTGTCTGCAACCTCTCTCTATATCCAAGTTAATTTATTTAAATCATCGTTTTCCCAACCTGTGTTCGCAAATATTTCAAGGGTGCGACATTGTCATAAAACAATAATAATAAGATAATAATAATAATAATAATAATAATAATAATATCCGATTACCGATTGACGGTCCTTTCCACTTTTCAGCGTGTTGCCCTTTTACCAGCCGGCTGCTGGCCCTTCACATCCACATGCGTTAATCACAGAGGTAGATGATCAACAGCCAGTGTAGGGGTGACATGTGGTTAGCATGTCGAGTCCCCCAGCCGTTATAGCTGGTTCCTCAACCTGGAGCCGCTACTTATTGTAGCTACCGAATTGCCTCACAATGCTGGGTGGGCACCGGTCCCATACTGGCCGAAATACCATGAGACAATTTCTTCCCCCATGGAGATTCGAACCAGCGCAAGTCCCGTAGCTCTGCGCCAAGGCTTCCTACCTTAACCGCTCGGCTACGGCGCGGGACATAATTATAATAGCCTAATTATTATACTAATTATTATTATTATATTATTATATTATTATTATTATTAATTAAATTAACCCTATAATCTGCGTTGTTACATATATGTACCATCGGGAATTTATCACGTTATTTCCACAATAATAAATTTAATATTTACTGCGATTGCCTGAATTACAGTTATGTAACAACGTCAGGAATGCATTGATTTCGCTACAATGGAAATTTAGTCTTCCAGCTTCTTTGTGTTTTTAACACAATACTAACAACAGTAACGTGTGCATGAAAGTCGTTTCTTCATATGCCTATTTAAAAAATAAATACAGAAACAGACTTTGTGCTGAAAGGGATTTGAGATTTTATTTAACCTCTGTGGTTACAACTAGGCCTATACGCTGTGTAAATTTTAAGCCGAAACTAGAGTTACTTTAGGTTTTAATCGTTAACGGTTAAGTTAATGTAAGGTTATTGACTATTTTGCTTGAAATTAAATTTTATGCATGTCTACTGTATGTACCTATATTTAAAAGTCAGTGGTTCACCCAACTCAGATCGTTGTGGAAGGGGTTCGCGAGTCGAAAAAAGGTTAGGAACCGCTGGTTTAATTCATTTGCACTCTGTATTTGCATCTAGGTTTTCGTGCCTAAATGACAGAAGAACTTTACATTCACATACCTTACTATTCCAAATTCTGCACACATATTTACCAAGTTATTTAACAACACGTTTTAAAAATTTATCGGCTCATCACAATTTAGAAACAATATCACAAGACTCTTCTTTACTTTTGATACCTCAGCACAGGACATGTCTGTACTCTGAATCTTACACAATATCTATGATTAGAGCATGGAACTCACTTCCCAGTCATGTCAGGGACTGTCAATCGCTATCATTATTCCGATCCGATTGAGGGTCTTTCCACTTTTCAGCGGTTGCCCTTTACCAGCCGGCTGCTGGCCCTTCATATTCACATGTGTCAATCACAGAGGTAGATGATCAACAGCCAGTGTAGGGGTGACATGTGGTTAGCATTCGAGTCCCCCAGCCGTTATAGCCGGTTCCTCAACCTGGAGCCGGCTACTATTGTAGCTAACCAATTGCCTCACGATGCTGGGTGGGCACCGGTCCCATACTGGCCGAAATACCATGAGAAAATTTCTTCCCCATGGAGACTCGAACCCAGCGCAAGTCCCGTAGCTCTGCGCCAAGGCTTTCTACCTTAACCGTTCGGCTACGGCGCGGGACTATCATTATTTAAATCCAAATTAATTGATATCATAAGTTCGACACAATGAAAACATTAACTGCATAACAACTATATAGAGCATTCCATTAATACTCATCTAGGAAGCTACTTACTTTATTTTATATAATTTTAATTTTATCATAGCCTATTCTATGTTTTGTTAGTATTACCTAGTATTAGACCACATCTTCATTGTATTTTGTGTAGTCTGTATTTTAATAATATCTTAAAATTGTAATAGTATGTAATTTTTGTATGATTCTACTATTCGCTGGTTGAGTGGAAGAGAATGCCTTATGGCCTTAACTCTGCCAGCTAAATAAAGCATTATTATTATTATTATTATTATTATTATTATTATTATTATTATTGTTATTATTATTATTATTATTATATTACGTAAAATCTGCGCAATTTCATTACTACCACTCTACAAAGTACTACCATACATACAAAAGGAAAAACCGCAGGAGGATGACATGAACTATACGACTTATATTGGTGGTTATAACTCATAATGACGCATGTTAACCATGAAATCATCGTAGAATTGCCAATCATCACGCATATAAATAGGAGTACTATCTTAATTCAAAACAATACATTTCATTGTTATATAAAAAAAGAAAGAACGCCGTGGTTGGTTTAATAATGGGGTTCTTGGCTCTAAATTTCTTTCAATTCGGTTTTATATCTTGGTTGCATCTTGCATGCGGCGCGGTGTTGAAACAAGGAATAATAATTTAAACAAGACACGTATAAATCAAGGAATAATTATGATCTCTCAACGCCCTTGCGATTGTAGCGCTCGCGCGTTTTGTCCCAGCAGGTGACCGGAAACTGGCACAAGAATTCTTTAATTATAATCTACAACACTATCATTTCTTTTAACAAATCCCTTTTCTTTTCATATACCATGAGATTATATATAACATTTATTGTTTATAATCATCTTTACCGAGAGAGATAACTTTGTTTTTAAGCTTAGGACTTCATTTAGCCTAAGTGATATCATACCGGATTAAGTCACAGAGGTAGCCAATATGATTATTATAATTTTTTAGCCAATGCCACCTGATTGTCTTTATGAAATTCCTGGCTTTTTCCTCTGGAATTGGCGGAATTGTAGTCAATTCTTACGTTTGGGCACCTGGAAGGTGGTGTTACGATATTCTGATGATATGATGGCTGATAAATGATAATGAAGCGCCAGGAGAGTCATTAACCTAAATTCCAGAACATAGGAAACCACAGGAATAATTCCCTTTAAAGAAAAATTCCTGTGGTCTGACCGGGAATCAAACCCGGAACCTTATAACTGTAGTCAGGAATGCTGACCACTAACATATGAGGCTGATCCAATATGATGGTTGATTTTAGCTAGTTTTTAATAAACATTCTGAATTGTAAATTAATTTTCGATTTTAAATAAATTGTTTTATCTTGTTAATTTGGTGTTGCCATAGGAGGTGGCATGTGGGAAATGTTGATCAAAGTTCACACACTATAGTAATCCATGTGTGCTATTATCACTAGAGATGGAACAATTCCTTCGTAAACACGATTTCTGCGTATGGTGATGCGACCATTGTACATGACGTCAGAGGGAAGGGGGTTAGAATAGTTTTCTGTGCCGTCTCGTTACAGCAACATTGCTAGACTGTGTTGTTTATTATCCAGTATTCTTACATTAGTTATATTTCACTCAAAATGTTCCGAACAGTCAGTGCGTAACTTTTATGTTTCACCGAAGTACATTTTGTTTATATGTTTGAAACCTGCTGTTTTTTATATCTGACCGCTGTTCAGAGTTCAGCGTGACCTCTACTGTATGGTTGAAGCTTATCACCCTCGCATCATTGTAGGGAATGGTTTCATCTCTTTAATTAAGACGCAATGTTGACCCGTTACTCAAATTACTGCCTCTGAATTTCGCGGACGGCAGCAATACTCCTTATAAGCCAATAGGAGTTAGATTAGGTTGTGTGTAGCCAATAAACAACCTCTATTAGACGTGATTTCTAGAGAAAACATTTTCCAGATACGTCGAACTGACTACCGAGGCTTCCACTCGGGAAAAATCTGGACTGATATTCCGTAATATTCCAGCCCTTGCGTATATAAGATGGTGCAGGGTCGGAGCAGTCAGTCATGTCCAGGATGCATAAAAGTATCTAAACATAGCGGAATGGTGAAGACAAGAATATGTTTTAAGTAAAACTGTCAGCGAATATAAAGAACAGAGCGATCAATTAAATTGTGAAATGAGACATTATTAGCAGAAAATTAATCGTGTGAAGGATCAGTTAATTATTGTAGAATAAATAACGTTTATTTGGAAATTTGTGTTGAACATCTATAGCGTTTGTTTAAAGGAAATCATATGAATCGTACTCCACTGATATCAACATCAATGTAAGTTAATATGATATGAAGGGTCCAGGGGAAAAACGATGAATGTCACAAAATCACAAAAACTGAGGTTTCATATTCTTAGTGTTTGTGCTGTTCCCTAGTAACATTTAAAAGGAGAAAACTGTTTAAAGAAGCTATGGGTTATATTTTATAAGGCTTTGAAAATAATGTGTACAGGGAAATGATATAGCGTTTCAAAACTTAAAATTCATTTATCTCAGTTTGAGTTAATGTGACATTCATCGTTTTTCCCCTGGACCCTTCATATATTGTTAAGATAAATTAAAAATAATTTAGTCTTCATTTAATTATAGGCATAGACTTATTCATCCGAACAATTCTTGTAGACATCATTGTTTCTGACTTGTAATCGATAAATGAGAGTCCTTCCTCCTTCACTTTTATATCACCATCATCATCATCATCATCATCATCTTTATCTCCTTTTTTTTTTGGCTTGCAGGATTGTAAAGTTTTTTTTTTTTTTCGTTCGTTCGTTTAATTGATATTCTAAAAGTGTGAGTCCCCATACTAGGGAATTTTTACCGGTATATTTTTCATACATGAAGCTTCTTTGAAATGTCATATCTCTGTGACTTGAAATATAAAGTTTTAATTTGACCTAACAAGGAATAGGCTACACGTCCTTGAATTTTCCTCACTCGAAAATAAAATGACACCCATATTCGAATCCGGATCCCTTGTTTCAGGGTGCAGAAGTTACCGATAGGATGATGATACTTATAAGCTGAAATTTTGAAAATAGGTAATTTCAAGATTATTTTTTTAATTACAGTACAGTATACATTTATTATGTACAACTTTCCTCATTAGAGGATTGCCTCAAGGGCAAAGTGATACAGACAATTAATTTTCTAAATTTTGAAATACATTTTGTAAATACATTAACAATTTTTCAAATTGTTATTGAAGTATACATATACCCATAGCAAGGGATCCTGACGAATGGAATTTGTAATGGGAGCATAGATGCGAGTCTTGCACTCACCAGATAATAATAATAATAATAATAATATAATAATAATGATTTATTTTAGCTGGCAGAGTAGAAATAAGACCATATGTCATTGCTAACACGCCCCTAGTGAAAATACAGTCACTGGTAAACATTTTTAAAATCACAGATTAATTATTAAATAATATACGCTCTTGTTTATCCGCGGACAAGTTACATTCACTATATATTTATGTACACGGTATATTTTATAAACGATGGCGGTCAGTTAAAGTTTAAATAAGCACCAAGTTTCACATTTAATATAAATTTTTAACAGTCTTCGAATTCTACATCTGACCTGTCATCTCCATAATCCATTTGGTAAATTTCATGACAACTCTCATCATTACTTTTATTCTTCTCGATTATTATCCCCATGATTCCATCTGTCTCCCAGTAAGCGCGTTCGCTGTCTTTATTGAATATGGTTTCCTATTCATTTTACTAATATGTTCAAAGTTTACCGACCATTTTTCAATATATAATATGACATGGGAAGAAAAATAAATGCCTGGACGGGATTCGAACCCGGAACTATGGGTATATATAATAACACCAATGCCACCGAGTTGTCTTTATGGCATTTCTGGCAAGGCGGAATTGTGATGCACTTCTTAATTTGGGGTGCCTGGAAGGCGGAGTTACGTTAGCCAGAAGATATGATAGATGACAAATGAGAATGTAGCACCAGGAGAGCCTTTAAATCTAAATTTAACCTTAATCCAGACCATATGCGACCATTTGAAATAATTTCCTTTAAGAACAAACTATGTGGTCTGACTGGGAATCGAACCCGGGACCCCATAAACCATAGTCAGAAGCTCTGACCACTTCCCAGTTAGGCTGGTCAAATATTTAAATTTAAAAATGGCATTTTTACTACCAACCACATATCTTACATCTCCCAAAATAATAACATGGGATTTAAATCGGGATGTAAGGTGAAAGTCTCACAACTTTCTGCTAATATTGTGTACGTTTAGTGTGTTGGTTTATTAATGTATCATATAAATGCGTTTTAGTGATTTTTCTCGGTGAGTATATTTAGTTTAATTAACCGGCTTTTTCAAGGAATTTGATGTTGGCGCTTTATTTATTTATATGAAACATGTCAACAACTAAGATGTTTTATTTTTCTTCTCCCTTATTAATGTTCTTATATCCAATTAGTGACGTGAATATTAAAAATTATCTCCCAAATTTAACTGTGAAC